>VWZI01022076.1:1148440-1197960 GCA_013396835.1 Psilopogon haemacephalus
GGGAAGGGAAGGGAAGGGAAGGGAAGGGAAGGGGAAAAGGAAAAAGCCAGCTATTAAAAGAAATATACCCTACCATAGCAATAGCTGAGAGTCACTCTTTCACCTCAAACAACACACGGGTAGAGTATTTAAAATATTTATGTTCTAACTCTATAAGTAGTATTTGTGCTGACCCGTCCCTCAGAACTGGCTATGTGAAATGTTGAGACGGCACTTGTATCATTCCCAGAGGTTTTACCCAGGGGTCACCATGGGTCTTTGTACAATTACAAACATTATCACATTCTGGGAACTGCTGCATCAATCAGCATCAGCTTCTCCGTGTGTGTGGATGGAGAGAGCTTAAGGCAGACAGTGGGTTTTCAGGATAAGAGCCATATTCAGAAAGTCCATTTACACCAAAAAGGTCTAAATCTCCTAACATAAACTGTCATTCACATTTCATTGCTGTTTACAACTACCTAAAGGGAGGTTGTAGCCAGATGGGAGATGGTCTCTTCTCCCAGGCAACCAGCAACAGAACAAGGAGAGACAGTCTCAAGTTGTGCCAGGGGAGGTATAGGCTGGATGTTAGGAAGAAGCTCTTGACGGAGAGAGTGATTGGCATTGGAATGCCCAGGGAGGTGGTGGAGTCACCATCCCTGGAGGTGTTCAAGAAAAGACTGGATGGACCACTTAGTGCCATTGGATAGGGCTGGGTGATAGGTTGGACTGGATGATCTTGGAGGTCTCTTCCAACCTGGCTGATTCTATTCTATTCTATTCTATTCTATTCTATTCTATTCTATTCTATTCTATTCTATTCTATTCTATTCTATTCTATTCTATTCTATTCTATTCTATTCCAGTCCATTCTATTCTAGTCCCAGACCTATATGTGGGGGGAAGGCTAAAATTATTGCACAACTCAAATAGAATGCTTTAATTATTTGCTGTGCTGCTGTAGTGAAGCAATCTTGGAGAGTCATCTTTCCTTTTTATTGGGGTAGATGAGACACAACCAGATTAGGTGAGACACTCTACACTGTATCTTAATTCTTAATGGTTGAAAGTCTTTATTTCTTGTTTCTTCCTGATCTGTCCCCAAAGAACACTCAAGACACCTCCATCGGGGTTGTAGTATGAACTAAACTGTTTCATTTGTGACTTGCACACCAGTTATGTTCCAAGGAAGACCAAGCAAAATCAAACACAGCCATGCTACACTGCTGCTAAATAAAGTCCCATGAAGTAAGAAGCTAATGAGCTCATTTGAGCAATAATGTGGTAATGTGGTTTATGCCATCTGGAATGCAGAATGAACATCTCGTTCACTCTCTGCTTTCTCTCTCTGAGTCCTGATTCCCCCCACCCCTTGCTAATATACACGACTACAGGGAGATGGTTTAGACTGCTGATGTAAATCCACTGGCTCCCAGAGACAAAAGCATGGATTTAAAAAACCCCAACAAACATATAAAGAAGTAAACTGTAGGTAAATACATCATTCTTTTTATAATTTGGGCAATTTGGTCGGGAGCTACAGTCTACCTCTTGACTGAGCTAATTCTCTACTTCAGTTACCTTACACACCTTCTTTAATGAATACATGTTCCTTTGATTAAATTAACATTTTTGTCTACCTAATTAGCCTGAGAAACCTGTGCTGAACCAATCTAAAAGTGACTTCATTACTGCTCATTGGTGCGTGTTTGCTACCCATCACTGTCAACTCAACAGGCAAAGGATTAGAAGAACATTAAGTCAGGCTTATTTGGCTTTCCATAGCCATCGTCACACTTGGAGCGTGCAGCCAATCCAAGCTTTCAATCGACCTGGTAGGACAGTGACAGATGTTTTAATCATGTGGCTTCATTCATTAGTGCTCATTTGCCTGGTTGGCCAGATTTGTGGTTCTGAGAGACAGTTGAAACAACAACAACAACAAAAAAAATTGAACCTAACCGGCTTAATTACCCTTTTCCATTCATCCTTCAGCTAGAACAGTTCACAAGTAATGACAAACTGAAAATACAAATAAAACCCAGTTTATCCAGACCAATGAGCTAATAAGCCTGCTGACCAAAAGATGCATCACTGCTTGTCTAGGAACATAAGCACAAGTTGCTTAATAGGCACTTAATGTACATCGGTTAATGAAATCATACCAGAGCTAATGAATATATATAATTGGGTAGGCAGCTGCCACTAAAGGAAAAAAAAGAGTTAGTGAAGCCACCTTGCTAATTCAGTTTGCAGAGACAATTAGAGAAGGCCCTTGAAGACAATTCAATAGACCCTGCTAATACTGTGACTGCTATTGATTATTTGCATGGTGATATCACCTTGTTTCATTCCTGACCTGCTTCTCATACAGGCAACACCCATCCAAATAAATATATACATTCAAATAAATGTCAAAACAAAATTCCATAAGTTAAATATTTAAGCTTAAAATACATTATACTAAAACTCATCCAACCCAGTGATGGAGTGTCCACATTTCAATGAACCTGCCAGGATTCTACTGCTTAACCATTGCTTCAGATTCCATCTAATGCAGAGCTAAAAATGAGACTAAAATATTTTTTTCCTGACTAAGCTCTGGGAAGATCTACAGCTCAAATCTTTGGTGATAATTACTGAAGTCTGCACTATAAATTCGGTATGTGAGGCTCTGGAAAACCTCTGCCAGTGAAGCTGATACAGAGCAATATTTATCACAAACTCTACAGCTGTTTTGACTTTCTCCTTTCACTTGCTTTGTTCCTTCACTATCAAAGACCTTGAAGTCTCACATCATTAAATGTCATTCTTCAAGAAAAAATATCTCTTCCTCTATCTAGAAAGCCTTCAAAATATTAAGAAAGTTTCATGTTATTTTATGTATGGCATTATAGAAAATCCAACATCTGCATGGAGTGAGAGAATGCTTCTGGGGATTGTTATTAAAGATACATTTGACTCTTTCCCCTATCACCACAGACTCTTTTTTAAACCTGTTCCCCGTAGCTGAGTTGATATGAGACAGAACTAAGACAGGAAGGTTAGAGCATTTTTTTTCCGAGATCATCACTGAACATACCAAGACAGGATGCTCTAGCAAGCCAGAATTGTCCCTGTGGCATGGCTGAGAGCTCATAGAACCGAGGGACAGGGAGATGAAGCAGTGGCAGCCTGAGGAACAGCCTACCCAGACATCATCCACCAGCAGTAGATAAAAACCCGAGCCCAACAGGCAAGAAATCTGGAGGTGGGAAAGCATGATAGCATCATCTTCCCTCACACCATTTATCTTCCTGACCAACAAAGAACCTAAACTATCATTCACAGCCTGTAGTATAATTTAGCAGACTGTAACTACTTTTTTTTTTGTCCGCTAATAATTTCTTAGAAAGCTCTGGATAAATAATAAATAGTGGTACACACATTTTATTCCAGTCATAGTTTGCTCTTATCTCCTCAAAAATATATTTTTCTCCCCAAAATATCCTGTGGAGACCACCATTTGGAGTTTGTTTTCATTTTCAGGCTCTGCTGAACTAAGCATTTGATTCAGAGAAAATAACAGGTTTGAAAGAAAGGCTCTGGGAAACTTAAACATAACAGATGCTTATTTGCAGACATCTGATTTAACTGAACTGAAAACCCCAGCCTAAATCCTGAAAACCATAGTGCAAGGCCAGCTAGAACAGAATAATAAGCACTTATCGATATGGATGCACCTAGTAGATAACAGAGTTCCTGGATCATAATATTCATATAACTGCTCTCAGTTTGCTTCTCCCAAGCTCTCAAATTACCCCTGGCAATACCATATCTCATTTCTCAGGGCTGTGCCTTGATGGTTCACAGTGAAGGGACTGATTCGCTTACAAGCAGGGAGTTTTCTTCCAGTTTCAAGGTGTGAACTCTTCAGTCTGGAATTAACATTCAAGGATATTGGCAGCAGCGTAAATGGCCAGCAGTGGCCACCTCTGCCATTTTCAAAAGAGCCCACTGAATGCAAGATGACAACTCACACACCTCGTAAATCTAAATCTCTTAATCTCTCAAATTAGAGAACGTGTGTGATCAAAGTAAACTCACAGGCAAAACCACTCTGAAACTTCAAAGCAGCCCGGATCAGGATTTGGCTTTTCTGAGTGTCCGTAACAAGGCAAACTCAAACAGCACTGAAGCTGTCTGGAAACACGGTGAAGATAATGGCCTGAAAATTTATAACCACTTGAAACCAAAATCTTAGCACCAAAAAAAAAAACCAAAAACCAAAACAAACAACCCAAGAGGAGAGTGGCATTTTAATGACAACTGCAAAAATTCAGCTGAGAAACTGGCATCAGGTCAAGCTGTTTAATACTTTCTTATGCTTTTCTCATTACCTGAGTAGGGGATAAGACACTCTCACAGTCCAAACAATCTGGATGGCACTTTGCCCTTTTGCCTGCAAGTTCTATGTTGTTCCCTGTGCTCCTGGCCTTTCAAAAGCAGGCCCAGATTACCTTCATATAACATGAGTCACAATCTCAGTGAGGTTGTACCTCACTGAGATTATCTCTACAGCCAACAAAAAATAGCAGCCACTGGAGGGGTGATTCATCCTGCCCAAGTCAGATGCCTCCTGTGGGATGTACTAAAACAACTCTTTCCTTGCATACCTGAAAACCAGCAAAGGAAATCTCACATTGGATGTGTAACGTTCTGCATTCCATGGTCTGACCCAGCCACGTTAACCTCACGGCATTTTCCTGTTTGTACTTCTAATTACTTTTCATTACATTTTCAAATTTGTCTGAGAATTACTTTTGAGAAATGTTGGCAGTTTGATTCCCCCCTGATTTCTTAAAATCGTGGCTCAAAGCCCAATGCGACATTAATGGAGTTTAATTAAATTCATTATGCCATTAATTCAAAGTGATCTGAGACAGTCTAGAACTCTGCTGCTGATCTCAGTGGGAACTTGGCTGAACATTTTCAGGACAGATGAGCTGACAGACAAGGAGGTGGCTGGGTAAGGTTGACTAGAGGTACTGTTCATGTGTTATGTGCTGCATTTTCATGTGGCAGTATCTTACAACTACTGTAAAATGAACCAGACATATTTTGCTGGGCAATTAGGTGTTGTCTAGAATTTGATGAAAGCAATGTGGAGGCTTCAGTGAAGCATTATGCAAATCTCTCAAGACAAAATATGGATGCTGCATCTCTTAAAATATTGACTGAAAATGAGGAAAAACCTTTTTTATTAAATGCTCCCTGATGTACATGTAAATGTTAAAGCTGGGAAAAGATGAGACGCAAGCATCAGTCACCATAAAGAGAAAAATCAATTTTGTATAAAAAGTAGCTTATTCAAGTTAGCTGTGAAACAGAAGAAATTGATTACATCACTACATATTGCAAAAGGGTTGCTCTATCATGTTGTATTTGGCAAGCCAGGGCACTGGGAAGAGAGAGAGTTATTAAGTGAGACAGCAGTAAGAGAATAAAAGGAAGGACAGCAACATGAAAAGGAAAAAAAAGAGGAGACAAGGAGCTAATAATGACATGCTCTGTGAGTGGTCAGGAAAGCAAGAGAAGACAGATCACTGTACAGTCAGAGAAGTCAAGAAAAGAGATCAATATAATACATACCATGGGGCATAAGTCAAGAAGAAATGCAATATATAATGAAAGGAAGCAGCATTAAAATCCTGGGTCAGGACTCACTGGGTGCTCGATCCTTTTGGCCATGCTCTGGCAGTTCAGAGGGAATTAAGCCAGCAGTAGAACATGGCTGTGCCAACCCAGCCAAATTTTGGCTTGGGGCAGTGCGTCCCTGAGAGTCACTCTGGAGCTGCATGTGGCCAGCTGAACACAGCTCATACTGATGTCACCACTGCTCCAGGCCAGCCTGACCACAGGGTATTTAGAGTAAAATGCAAAGCCAAGAAGGGAGCAGCACTGCAACAGGGCCCTGGGCAGCCCAGCTCAGTGGTAAACACTGTGAGAGCAGGACTCCTTTCCATGCTCTTGATGGGGCTCAGTGGAATCTTCAATGTTTGTGAAGAACAGAAGGCAAAAAAGGTCACAAGAATACAGTTGCTAGGAAAAGTGAATACACAGCTTAAATATTGTGTACCTTGCTGCAACTACAGGAGACAGGCTTGAGGGCAGGGATGCCTTCCAGAGGTACCTGGACAGCAGTAGAGGTGGGCACAAGCCAACCTCATGAGGTTCAACAAGGCCAAGTGCAAGGTCCTGCATCTGGGTTGAGGCAATCCCAAGCACAAATCCAGGCTGGGCAGTGACTGGCTGGAGAGCAGCCCTGCGGAGAGGGACTTGGGGGTGCTGGTGGAGGAAAAACTCAACATGAGCCAGCAGTGTGCACTTGCAGCCCAGAAAGCCAACCAGATCCTGGGCTGCATCAGGAGGAGTGTGGCCAGCAGGGCGAGGGAGGTGATTCTCCCCCTCTACTCTGCCCTGGTGAGACCCCACTTGGAGTACTGCGTCCAGTTTTGGAGCCCCTGGGACAAGAGAGAAGTGGACATGCTGGAGTGTGTCCAGAGAAGTACCAGGAGGATGATCAGAGACCTGCAGCACCCCTCCTGTGAGGACAGACTGGGACATTTTAGGCTATCAGGACTAGGGGGAATGGAAGAAAGATGGAGGTGGGCAGATTCAGATTGGATGTGAGGAGGAAGTTTTTCACCATCAGAGTGGTGAGGCCCTGGAACAGGTTGCCCAGGGAGGTGTTTGGGGTCACATCCCTGGAGGTGTTTGCAGCCAGGCTGGATGAGGCTCTGTCCAGCCTAATCTAGGGTAGAGTGTCCTTGGGCATGGCAGGGGGGTTGGAATTAGATGACCCTTGTGGTCCCTTCCAACCCTGACTGATTCTATGAGATCTAACAGTCCTCTTTCTCCAACAACCTTTAGTAGAATAACCCTTGCACCCTTAAGGGAGCTGACCGCTCCAGCACACCCCATTTATGGCAGTGTCACCCCACTGAACAGAAGAACTTTCTCTGTGTATTCATAGCTGATAAAACCCCCATGCTGAGGATCAGCAGGGCACAACCCCCAAGGCACACAGCTGAGGTGCTGCCTTCCCCATGCCTGAGCGCGTATCAAAAACGTTAACGCTAAAAAAGCACTTCAACATTATTTTGGCTCTTCTGTGACACTGATATCCATTTCCCCCCACGTTATAGCCTCACTTCTGAAGTTAGAGTAGTAAAAGTAATATCCCGTTGCCACAGGGCAAAAACTTTCATTCCACACTTATGTAATGTATGTTTCTTTGGCGGGGAAAGTTAGTGAAAAATGAGCTTGTAGAAGTGACTCTCCTTAAAGTTAATGTTCCAAGCTTTTTTTTTTTTTTTAATATGATGTGTGTAAGTGAGGTTTTACATCCAGAATTTATTAAGTAAGAGGAACTGGGCCTTAAAGGTGCTATCAAAACCCTGAGGACACGGCAAGAATATAGTCCAGCCTTTTAAATTAGATAATAATTTTTTTTCCCCCCCCCTTTCTTTCTTATTCATGGACTGCTTGAGGTGAATGGCTACATGGAAAATAAAAAAGAGAGCCTGATGGATATTGTTGAAACCCATTCAAATATTTCACTACCCATAATGACACAGGGAAGAACTGTATCTCACGTCTTCTGGAGAGTCCATTTAATCTGCCAGACCTCCATTAGTAATTACTTTCATTATTATCCCTGTCCCAAAAAGGCTATTATCTTTATCAAATAATTGATAGTTCTGACTGTCCCCTTTCAAAGGTTGCAGTCGAAAAATTTGGAGAGAAAATCAGACTGGGTGCCTAAGTGCTTGGATGTTTGCAGCCAGATAAACCCATGTCTAAATCTGTGCAATAAAGACCTGGGCACACAGATAAGTCAGCAGAGCCAAATGCAGTGGTGAGGGTCTATCGAGACATTTTATCGTGCCTGTTCATATTTGTAAACCTGTGGTAAAAGCTGGGCAGCTATAAAGAGCATTCTGCAGTTTAACAGGGTTAAGCTAACACGAATTATCTTGCATTTGTGGTGGACAAGCAGCATTTAGCTGCACAGCCTATTCTTTGGGATTTGCTAGCACATGGTAGGATTTGAAAATACATCTGAAGGCTTTGCTGAAGGCACATCCAGGCCTGGAGACTGTGTCTCAGGTGGGCTTGACCAGCAGCATGGCACCTAAAGAAAGAATCACCTTCCCCCTGTTGCTAGTTACCATAATTCACTGAGGCTGGGAAAGGACTCAGTCACCCATCTCCTGTCTCTGATAAGTAAAGATGGACATTATGTTCTAGTGGGAGGTGTCCCTGCCTACGGCTGGCGGTTGGAACTGGATGAGCTTTGAGGTCCCTTGCAACCTAAACCATTCTATGATTCTGTGCCCTTTGTAAACATGCTCATTTCTCCACTGTTTTCACAGCTAACCGAAACTATTTCAATTTGGAATTTTTTTTTGTTTTGTTTTTTTTTTTTTTTAATGCTGAACACTACATAAATGTTTCCAAGTTTACAGTTGGTCTTGATAAGCAATAGCAATATAGTTGCATTTTGCTTCAGCAATTCCACATAGGGCAGCAGTGATAACCTACACGGCATCCTGTAACCCCCAAAAAGGACTGCAACACCAAACTTTTAAAGATATTTACACTGACGATCGAGCTTTACTCCTGATGAGAATTACAGAATCAAGTGCAATTATGGTTGGATTTGGTGATCTTGAAAGTCTTTTCAACCAGAATGTTTCTGTGATTCTGTGAATTTATAACTAGGTAGTCCTGAGTATAACCTGGACACCTTAATGCAGCCTCTGATCTTCTGCATGCATCAGGGAGGGATGCCCTGACCCTGCAAGCAGAACATGGGGCTGGCAGTATGGGGCAGGGTGTACACAAGCACTATTGCCTTGCTGAAGGCTCCAAATGTCCAGAAGGCTTATGTTAAAAAAAAAAAAAACAAACAATCACTAAATGTGTAAGCACAAGCAAATGCTTTGACTTTTCATACATTGTGGAATGTCTGCATTTTATACTAACGAATCCATGTTTCTGCTTATGTGCTCAACACATTTTGCAGTTCAAAATTTTGAGTCCTTACTGAGTTCAGCTACAAACATATTTATTTGGAATGAGGTTTTGCTGGGTTGGATTTTGGTTCACGTTGTAAGAAATTTCTTAGGCCACATAAAGGGCAAAAGTTCTTGCTTTTAGGTACTTCACCAAGAAGTCTCTCTTCATTCCTTAAAGAAAAACCTTTCACAAGGCAGTTTAGAGTATTTAGCAATTAGCCATCCACAAAGGCATGTTTAACTTTTCTTGTTTATAGATCTGCTGGATAATATTTACATGTTCTCAGCTCTCACTGTGCTCCTCTGGTGAATTCTCCTTCCTTACACACATGACTAAGTTCCTATAATTTAAAAAGTAAATATTTTTACTTTCTTTATAAGCACACTGGAGTAATTAACCCCTTTAGAAGTTAGTGTTTTCATTTCTCTGGGTATAAAAGATCTCATCTGTGCAGAATATTTTTATTTTACCTTGGATTTCACCTGACCCTCACCTTGCTACTCACAGGTTCCTCCTGGCTGCAGTTCAAGCTTCTTGTTTTTATCCTTCCCACAACAGTCAGAGAGATCAGGCAGTTCACAGGACTAACATTTCCTCAATGTGAGGATGGATTATGTGATAAAGTCACACAAGTTTTTGGAATCTGATAACAAACCCTTGTGTAATTCACACAAAGAGATGAGCACTTAAACAGAATGACCACATCTGAAAAAGAAGAAAGATCTACATCCAAAGCCATATTGCAATTAGAAAGAAAGGTGATTAAGAGTGAAAATTAAAAGAAAACAGGCACAAGATGGCAAAAGGGTGATCTGTTCACCTGTTTCTACTTCAGGTACTTACAACTCTACAAAAGATGGGAGTATTTTTCCAGAACCACTTTCTCCTTATTAGAAGGATCTGAGCTGCTGCCAGAGTTGCAGGGGAAGCTCATTCAATGTCTGTCTAATAACTGAACCTAACTGAAATATAAACTTCAGTCTCAAATACCTTTTAGCCTGTGGGCAACACAACTAACAGCACCAACTTGAAAAAACATCCCTGTTCAACCACACTGCGTTCTTTTCCTTTCCCTATCTCATCATGAACTTTTACTTGGTTCTGGAAGCCATTCTGAACCCCCTTACCTTTGTACGGAACTATTATGCCTCAAATTCTAATTCTTCACCTGCTTTAAGAGAGTTAATAAAGAGCTTTCACAACTTTGATGAGGCTACATCTCTATTTCAGGGCTGCTTTGTGGAACAATATATCACGACGGCAGATCCTTTGGCACCCTGTGACCTCCCATGCATATGTAATTTGAATTATAACGACAACAACATATTTGTACCACAATTAAAACCATGTTTAGCATTCCCTCAAGGAACCACTCTTTCCAATTACTTTCTGCTAAAGGTGTATTAACCTGCTGTGGCAGCCCACCATGACGAAGACAACTGTTGTTCGCATTGCTTAAGTTTAAATATTGAGTGTGAAAAACCACTCTGGATTTCCATAACCTTGAAATGTCACCACACATGGATTATACTTATGCTTAAACACAGCCTGCTCTTTTAAGCAGAACCTTTACAAGTCCTCACACACAAATAGGGCTTCGTGCTCTTTGGCAGCAACACATTTTACTGCATTCCATTTGTTGTGGGAATGCAATAAACAGGAGGTGAATGTGTAATCATGCAGCTAGGAAAAAAGTAATATGTAGGCAAAAAAAAAAAACCCTAAAAGCAGAGACAAGAAGGAAAGAGCAAGACAAAATAGACAGATAATGTACTTTCATGCTAACCTTTTCATTACACTGAAAAAAAAGCTGCACATAAAATAAGAGTTGTGAAATGCATCAGGTTGGAAGGCACCCTTGAAGGTCTTCTAGTCCAAGGCCTCTGCAGTGAGCAGGGACATCTTTAAGTCAATCAGGTTGCTCAGGGATGTGTCCAGGGATGGTGTCTCCACCACCTCTCTGGACAACCTTTTCCAGTATTTTATTACCCTCACTGCAAGGAACTTTCTCCTAATGCCTGACTTAAATCTGCCCTGCTCTAGTTTAAAACTATTGCTTCTGGCCCTATCACCACATGCCCTTGTGCTGCAGCAAGCCCTTTTCAACTCACATCTGGACAGCTCTTTTCAAAACACCACTGAGGCATCCTTCCTTACCACTGGCAAGCAGTATGCTGCTGGAGTACCCACTCGTTATGCCCAGACCAGTGGCCAAGTATTCTTGACATGCTCTGGACTCTGCAGCATCTATAAGTCACACTTCTGCAGAGACAAAATGAAGCTTGCTTTTTGCAGCTTTTCTACCACTGATTGCCTAACAACTTCCAAACGTATCCATAGGTATCATAAGCTTCCAGACCACGGCTGGCTGATAGCTTGCCACATCAGTCTGCAGTTAGTTTCTGCGTGCAGCTACTGCTATTATCTCGTACTGAGCTACAATAGCTCAGCCGATATGTGAGAGCGAGCAGAAGCTGCACAATGACAGCTTGGCCACTGATCTGCTCTGCAAATCGCTCAGACTAGCTTCAGCTTATCGAAATCTGTCTTCTCCAGAACAACCTCCAAAACATGACTAATAGGCTGATTCTCCTCCAACAATATCTATCTTGGTTCCTGCTGTAAAATAATCAATTACACTAAATGGAATTATTTATACAGAATACGAAAGCAGTTTGGCTTTGGTGGAAGTAATATGCTTATCAGATGGATTAAGATCTAATAGGCTTTTCTCCCTGAAAGTAGAGCTGTTCCTGATAGTCTATCGAACCTCTTATGTAAATTACTTTGCTCTTGACAACATAAATTAGATAAAAGAACTATATTCTGTTTACAGACCTCAAGTAACGAGATTTTAAATATATTTTAAAGCTGTGCCAATAGAATCAAACCCTGTGTTTATGAACTGAGATTGCCTCCGCTTATTCCAACTAAGGAAACAAAAGTGAACTCTGCATACTTTTTGTTAGTACAGCGACTCCATGAAAATCAAATATTTATGTCTTTGGTCTAGATGACTTAATATACAATTTCTCTATCACAGGAAAAAGAAGGCAATGCCTTCCTTAATGCATGCCTTAATGGAGCATCGTATTTCTCCAGGATGAGCTGAGAAATGCTGAGGGCTGCACAACAGGGTTCAAGACAATGGCTAGAGGGAAGGGAGCAGCAAGAGCTGATGACTGGAATTTGCCTGGTGAACATCACCAGCACATAAGGATGCCAAAAGTTGCCTGTTCAAGGAAAACCACAGTTGACCAATGCTCCAGGAAAACTTTTTCAGAAATACAAATAGAAAATGTATTCAGATTTCTAGGAGCTGTGCTCTGTGTTCTCTTACCATTTGCCTTCAGGAAGATAGTAGAGGAGCCCTTTTACCTCAGTCAGAGTATGTTTCTCCTGTCCTTGGAGGTGCATTACAATCCCTGAAAGTATTATTTGTAATACCTTTATCACAAGCAAGTCTACAAAACAATTTCTTAATATGCATGCAACAAGGAGAGGCAATGCCTAACACAGGAATATATTTAGTAATAAGGAAATGACATTTTTCAAAAGCAAAACTTTGGACTCGCAGTGATCTGGAGTACAGGGCAAGAGACAGATTTGGGGATTTTTATAAACTGGGTAATACATTCCAAAAGCAGTTTGGCTCTGTATGCCCATTTCACAGCTCTGGACTAATTAAAATCAAGTAAATTACACTTGGCCCAGAGCTTGGCTAAACAAAAAACAACAACACACACACTAAAATGAGTCTTAAATAATTTCTCCAAAGCCCAGATGATTTTCCTTATGAGATGCAAGCAAGCATTTTTTTGCCAAAAGCGAACAAATAATTTATGATGCCATTGAAAAGCTGGTAACTGCTTTTCCTACCTGAAAAATAGTTTTAAAAATGAGTCCCTGGCTTGATTATGATTCACTGCGTGTACCAGTCCTCTGCACCATGGGACTAGAGTATCCTTTTATCTGTGTTATTCGTCAGGACAGATTGAATAATGACAAGTGGAGTGCCAAGCCAGAGTTTACTTGCAGATTGGTTAACATCATTTTGTTCCCAGAACAAGTCTCATCGGCCCTTATCAGGAGTCTCCCAGAATTGTTTGAAAGTTACAGGCAGCACACCAAGAAAATTAATTTCCCTGTCTCCTTCCTAGCGTTGTCCAAATCTTGTTACCCTTATTCACACAAAGTAATTCAACAATCTTAGCACAAAGTATTGCTGCATTTTTGCTTAGTCTTACAAAAGCCAGTAACATACAATTTCCAGGGACCTGTGCAGGGTGCATTTTCCACTAGGCTTGCACATGATATTTTCTTTTATATACACATATTCCACTGCTGTTTACTCTCTTGCACCAATTATGAACTTTCCTCACTGACAAACTATGACTTTAGGAGGGCCTTAGGGGAAACATGGTCCATCCTGCACCTGCAGCTTGGACTCCAGGGTGTAAAGCCTGCTCCATTCAGTGACCCAAGGATGCCACTTCTCCTTTACAGCAAGATCCACTAGGGATGTTTCTACGCCTTGGGAAATCCCACGCTCTGTATTTTCAAAAGAATGTAGATTTTCTGAGCTCACTACCAAAATTAGGAAAAATGCATGCGAATCAAGCTATGTTTTAGTCTTTCTAGTCTACTCCCAGATTCCACCTTTATGAACAAATCAAACAGAAATGATACAATGGGAAGCACAATGGACTGGCTGAAAAAAAAGAATTCAGGGGAAAAGTTTTCAAATAAAAGAAACTGCACTAAGACCTTCTGACCAAAACAAGGGCGGATGCAGCTTTTAACGCTGGTTTCCTACAACAAGCAAGGATGTATGATCATACCCTGCATGTCTGCATGAGCAACTGTGGGTCCATGCCATGAATTTTTAAGCACATACTGCATTTTAAATCAAATTCAGCCAGAGATGATGATTCCATTTACCTTCTGCTTTAGTAGAAACTTCAGCATACAACAATGCAGTAAAGAAAACAAATCCATGGTTTGAGCTTTACAGCGCTTCTCAAACAAACTTCTATCATTTCATCTCACATCAACATCTGTGGAAACTGCCCAAAACTATTCACAGCAGCATGATCCCAAGCCAAAAGTGCTTTCCACCCATCTTAGTCATCTTGAGTCCTGGGACTTGTTTAGAGATCCTGCCTGTAGCTCTTGCTAGTAGTCCTAATTCTCACGAGAGTTTTGCATCAAAACTTTTTGAAGTGACTTTGTTCTGATTCAGACATGCAGCTAAGAGTGCAGCAGTGACTCACGGGGCAATGGCTAGATGGGGTTTCTGTTTCTAAGCCAGCAACTCCAAATATATTCCTCCAAACAGACGCTGCGGTCAGATGTGCTGTTCTGCACGGAGACGAGCGAATGTGAAGTCGTCACCTTACACCCACCCACGCTCAGCCGCTCCTCGGTCCACCCCCACGCAGGGCACAGCACACCCAACCATCCCTTGACCCAGTTCTGTCAAACCAGTCTGGATTTCTGAAACCTGCTATTAGAAGTGTTTTAAGCAAGTCTGGATCTTTGTGACAGAACCAAGAGAGGGAATGGCAATTTGTGCCTCCATGCCAGTAGATGAGAGACAAGCAGGAAATCTTCCAAGGATGAACCTCTTCTGAACCTGCTCATCACTTCTGACCATTGTGTAACCCTCCCCAGGACCAGTCACCTTGCTGAGCTATGCTACACATCAGCCCACAGCCTGTAACACACTCAAGCTGGGCAACAGCAGAGACAGTGTATGAACTGATTCAGCACTCGGGTTCTGCATTCACCAGGTTTGAAGACCTGCTTGCATTCTTTTTAATTTATTTATTAATTATATAGGCTGGAGGCAGTTACATTAAGCAAAATTTACAGTACCTTACTGAGAACAAGGGCAAATCACTGAGGATGCAGACCTCTCCAAAGTGGATGCTGAACAGATGTTTTTAATGTCTATTTGCATTTTGAACTGAAATTAAAGGGCACAAATCTCAAAGGCTTTAAGATCTCTGCCAGCAACTTGTGAATGCTAACGAATGGCACCTAATGATCCATCGAAACATGTGATTTTTCTAATTCTTCTTCTGGGGAAGTAAAGATTTAACTAACTAAACAAAATAAAAGATAGAGAAGTGGAAAGGAAAAAAAGAAAAGTATCAAATAATAAAATCGAGAACTTTAAACAGGATCTTAAAGCCCCAGCTACAAAGCCTGACAGCCATGCAAAAATCTGACAGCAGAGATAGGGTTTAATATTCTTTTATATGAGGGAGCTTTGAATCTCATTTAATTTTATCAGACTTAGAATCATTTGCTAGGGGCCAGACAGCCAACTAGTGTAAATCAGTTGAGCTCCATTAACTTCTATGGAATTACAGTTTCCAATTTACATCAGCTGAGAACCTTGCTGTTATGCTACTATTATTAGCTGCTATTTATAATGCAATAATACCTAAAGCAGTCATCTCTAACATGTGGCTCAACAGGCTTTCTGACGTTGCCTGCAGACTCTGCCCCTCCAGCGTACATTGCAAAGTTGTCTGTATGGTACTTCTTGTCCCATATCCAACCAGCAGGACTACTGAGATTGGAGTCTACTGGCTAATACTGAAATCTGAGCCTAGGTTTGCTATGATGATGATGGTAATAATTATGCACCTTATGATACAAAAGTTGTCCCTTAAAAAAAAAAAAAATCTAATAGTGGCAATCTGCTGGGAGATTAGGAAGGATTAAAAAGAGATAAATGATGTGAGGTTACTCAGAAGGCTGGCTGTAGAGCTGCAGGAAGAAGTAGAACCTCAGTACTATTCACTGTGATGTTTGGGCCATTTGCTTCTCAGGAAGTCAGAAATCATCCATATTCAAAGCTGTACAGTGTGACTACAGAGATCCAAATCAGATCTTGCAGTGAAAAGAGTCAGTTTTGAACTCAGAATTTCCTAGTCTTAAAAATAAGTTTCTGAAGTTGATGCATTGGGAATCTTCACACTACCTAAATTTAGGACCTAACTCATGTGCTTAAATTAGGCAGCTCGAGACATTCCCTCAAGTGCCATTCAGTGCAGAAGGATAACCCTGAGCTATTTTCTGAAGGATTCCGATTCTCACTCTTGGCGATTCAGAAGACGCTAAGGAACTCCTCCTCCTTGCAATCAGACATCAAAATAGGTTGATAACACAGAGGGCTCCCCACACTCATCTTGGGTATGCAGACAGGTTTTGGTACCTTCTTTTGTCTCTCTGCTCAGAGTTCATCTATTAAGGATGTACATACTACTCTGGCATTGTTCAAAGAAAGAACCTTCTGTGCCCATAAAGCTCACAAAAGTCAACCAGTTACAATCCTTCACATTATGTAGGGAATCACAGGATCACAGAAACATCCAATTTGGAAAAGACTCTCAGGATCACCAAGTCCAACCTACAACCCTACTCTACAAGATTCACCTTAAAACATAACCCCAAGCACCACACCCAAATGACCCTTAAACACATCCACGGTCAGCGACTCCACCAGCTCCCTGTACAGTTCATTCCAGTGCCTGACCACTCTCTCCATGAAAAAAAAAATTCCTAATGTCCAATTTAAACCTCTCCAGTCTCAGCTTGAGGCCATTCCCCCTTGTTCTATCTCAAATTACCTGTGAGAAGAGCCCAGCAGCAGCCTCTCCACAATGTCCCTTCAGGTAGTTGTAGACAGCAATGAGTCTTCCCTCCTCTTTCTCAAACTAAACAGCCTCAGATCCCTCAGTCACTCCTCATAAGACTTATTCTCCAGGCCCTTTGCCAGCTTTGTTGCTGGAATGTTTTCTTCCTAACTCTGTAGGCCAGATAAAAACAAAAGAGGACATGCTATGGATTTGGTCCACTCCTTCATTAGTTATTTGACCCTCACACAAAACTGCAAAGAGCTTTCCTTTGCACCTGCCAGATTACCTGCAGGTCCTGTTCCATGCTTCTTGCAACATATAATGACAGCAGACCCCAACCACAAAGCTGAAATCCCCTTCAGAGATGATCCAGACTTTTCTCTGAGGTTTGGCACCACCCTATTCCTACATCTAGGCAATGTGGGAGGATGAAGTCTGAGATACACAGATCCACTGGAGCCAGGAGGAGGCAGACAGAGAAGAGACACCAAAGAAATGATCATTCCCATTAACAAATACAGCATGAGCCTCATATCTCATGGCATGATCAAAACTTTGCAGCATTTGTAATCAAAGCAACCTATGTTCATTCCCTGTTGGTTTCCCATTTTGAAGCTGAGCTTCCCTTAAGTTCAAGGACTCAGGAGGAGAAATCTAGTGCAGAGCTTTCTCTTTTTATTTATGAACTCCTACTCTGTAGACTTCAATCTCACAAAGTGCTCAAGCTTATGGAAAGTCTCTCTGAAGCAAGCGGGACTGTTCACACTCCTGAAGTGCACTCCTTTGCTGGATCAGGGTGCCAGCGTCAACCTTTCCGAGCTCTATACATTCTGTTCAAACATTTTCTAAGGCACACGGGTTACTGTTAAATATAGAAAGCCCTCTGTTCAATTTTTTTCTTCTCAAAGACTGTCACACACTTGTGAGTTTTACAGCAGTGCTGTGCACAGATCTGCAGAGCACAAGGCTGCCTCTGCTTGTCCAACCCAAGGGTGTTTGGAGAGGCTAAAGCCAGATCACTCCCAAACTTAAAAATACGATGAAAATCTTTCATGAAAAACCCAAGAACTGTTACTCATTTATAGCAAAGGCCACATTAGAACACCTTCTTCTGCCCCTGTCAATAATTTGGCTGACTACAAATCTTGAGCCATTTGCTGGGTTTGTGCTGCTCTCTAGGAGGATGATTGAGAGCTCTGTATAGTCTGATCAAGCAACCCATTAATATTTCACAGCTGGGCTCAGGTTGACTGGCAATAATTATTCCACAGATTACTTTTTCATTTGAAGTGCAGCTGGTCATCCATTACTTTCTCCATGGCTTTGAAGGTCCAATAATTCCAATTATTTTTATCAACAGGAGACAGGTAAACTGGCTCTATGGAAATCTTCCCTGACATGGACACTGAGTAGATGACTGGAAGCCTACTTCCATTACAAATCTGCTCTTGAGAGCTGAGATGCTTGTGTACAGTGGCAAACTCTTTCTCTGATTTTCCAGTCTAGAACACAGTATATATTGCTGCTCTAAGAGCCTGAAGCTTCGACCTGTACTTAAAGCTGGCAGTCACTAAGCTTTGCTGTGTGCTCAGTTACTTTGGACAGGACTGGACTATCAACTGGTTTCTATCAATGAAGATATCAGACAAATCTGCAAGTGGCATGCTTCAAAAAAAGAAAGCCTTGCAGTGCCACGGGACAATGGCCAATCTGGTCCCTGAAGGTCACTAATCAGCTGTCCCACCAGTCACGTAACACAGTCCAGGCAGGGCCACTGGCTTTGAATTCCTGGAGAGCTCCACGTGGCTGAAGGGACACAAAGGCGGCTGCCCCACATCAAGGGCATCTGCAGTATCCAGATACTGAAAAGAAGGATAGCTTTCACAAGGCATCACAGCAGGAATCATCTGTGCTGTTCAGAGCAAAGGAAGGCTTTCAAGCTTGCCCACATTTCTTGCCAGCTTTCCTTTTGCATATAACAGCACAGCTGACACTAGGGAGCTCAAAAACTGCAGCGGCCTGAACACTGAAAATTGTAAGGACGGAAAGGGTTCACCATAAAATTGGCAATCAGATCCGCTCTGCAAGAAAGCATTTCATCTTGGAAACATCAGCTGGATTGAACCTGACTGCTGATGAGTTATTCTGCCTTGCTTGGCTGGAAGGTCATAAACATTCCTGATATTAATGGCCTGGTGGAAGTCAAGGCTCCATGCGGATGGACTATTCGCTCCCCATTCCTCATCCACCAAGAACTTTCTGCTCCACTTGTTCGGCAAGTGGGCACTTTGAATAATGTGGGAAAACACCACTTATCTATTCATGGGGTTCTCCTGTCTCGCTGCTGCAGTGCTGCCAAGTTTGTTTCAGGTCAGAATTTTGTTCTGCACCTATTTTTCTTAATCTAAAGGTCCATTTAAGAGGTCTGCTCTATGGTGGCGTTGGCTGCTCTGCTCTGACAGCAGCTACATTTGTTTCACCCTTCCAAGTGGGAGTGGAATTCCTTCTCTTTGACTCAGTGGGAGGGAGACTTCTGCAATTCTTTTCATGCCATTACTTGAGTGTGAGCATTGCAGCAGCTCCTCCCACATTAAAACCAGGCTACTGAGATTGACAAAGTGAGGCTGTAAGGCTCTTCCTTTCCCCATTATTCTGATCAGGCTCTTGTCTGATCGGTTTAGATATTTAGCAACATAACTCAATGTGTGTGCTAAGTGTGCACTGCTTTATGCATTTTCCCGTGTTCCTAAATATGACTCCATGCTCCACTAGAAACACCAAGGCAGTGACAGGAATATGAGCTCAGGGCAAGAGGAAGAGAGGTACATTTGGGATATTCTCCTCCACTCACTGCACTGCAGCTACTGCCTCAAACCTATGTTGCTGATGATCCTCAGAACCGTTCATGCTTTGCCATGATGTGAGAGTCTGCACACTCCCACATGGCTTCTTGTGGAGAGATACCTCCCCAAAGTGTGAAGTCATTTACAGTCAGTAAGTCCCAGCTCTCTAGGAGCAAGTTTGTGAACACTGAACTGGGCTTCCCCTCTCTCTCATGGATTGGCACCTGTGCCCAGCAGTGGTGCCAATAAGAGCCCTACATAGAAGCCAGCCTTTGTTATGCAAGATGCAAGAGACTGTCCCTACACAACACATTCATTTAAAACACCTTGCAAAGTGCTATTAAAAGTGCCCTTATTTCAGCTCACTGAGTATGAAATACATGCATAATATTCAGGAAAGTTACGAGAAGATAATTTTATTGGCTGTAATAGCCCATCTTACTGAGTCCCTGAAGGCACACTCCACAACCCACCAGGCACAGGAGTGTCCCAGTGGGTATGTCTACACTGCTTCTGTATGAAAGAGCAAAAAAGGAGTCCTGCTGAGAGCAGAGTGCCCTGCCACACTCATCTCTTGGTCACAACGGGACCTCCCAGACAACCTGCAGACCTTCCCTGAATAAGTCTTTCTGAGCGCAGCTGCTGCCCTCCAAAATTGGCTCCCAGCAGCCTGAGCCACCTGGTCTGCACAGCTCCCCACAGTTTCCATGGGCTCCAGGCCATATTTCCCAGACAGGGCCTCAGGCTGAGCTCCCAAGCTTGCTGTCTGGAGGGACAACAGGTTTTGCATCGGGAATTTCTACATCCCAGCGTGTGCCCTGCTCTATCAGGAAATCTGGGGCAATCAAATATTTAACACATTGAACGAGAGCACTCCCAGCTAAGAGGAGCAGCAATTAAAGACCTGCTGACTCATCAGATATCAAAGGGGAAGCAGCACAGTGGGGAATAGAAATATTCTGAAGGAGCCAGACATTTGCAGTGCGCTGGGCCAGAAATTCACATTAACAGCATCCCAAACAAGTTGGGAACAATGTTTGCTTAAAATCCCCAGTGGGAAGCTACATCATCATGAGGGAGAGAGAACAAAAGAAAACGGCTATTTGGAAATTTATAAAGAACACATCTTTCATTCTGCAGCAAAAACACGATGGAAGACGGCAGTGTTGCAGTCCTAGCTGCCTGGAACCTGTCTGGACAACACAAGTAGTGATGTAGATGCTTTGGAAAAACATGCTCTTTCAGCTTTCTCTGCAGTCTTACCCACTTTTATGTGCATACATCAGGCATGCATCTATACTTCATCATGAAGCCAGTCCTGCTTAGTCCACACAGCTTGTGTGCGTGTGCTGCTTGCTGGCCCTGGAACAAAGTCCTGACTGAAGGAAGACACGTTGGAGTCTGATTACATATACTGCATCTTACTATCACATCTGATTTGGCTTGAGTGTGTGAAAATGCTGAATCAGCATACTGGTGGCACTCATGGGAAAGGATTAGAAAGACAAAGCTCAAGTCCAATAAGCCTCATTCCTGAGACCAGTGAAAGCAAAACTGGACCTGCAGCCATTAATATTCCCAGCAGGGCTGCTGCAAGTACGCAAGTTCTTCACCATGAGAGTGGTAAGGTCCTGGAACGGGTTGCCTGGGGGGTTGTTGGGGCCACTTCCCTGGAGGTGTTTAAGGCCAGGCTGGATGAGGCTGTGGACAGCCTAACCCAGGATAGGGTGTCCCTGCCCATGGCAGGGGGGTTGGAACTAGATGATCCTTGTGGTCCCTTCCAATCCTGACCAATTCTGTGATTCTAGGTTCTCTAAGTGCTAGTACTATAAGGAGTGACTTGGAATGTTCTGTGATTCACTGTGAGGAGATATTAAAAAAAAGGAATAGTTCCTACAGTTGATGATGCTGAACGGACATCTACTACATATTTCTACACCTTCATAGTGTGATGGCACTCACTGGCCATCAGCCAGGCAGAGAGTAGCACAGAACTGGACAGGAGTCCAAAATGTTGTGATTACTAGACAACCAGCAACTTCCTTGCTGCAAAACCATGCTTAAAAGCAAGTGACTGCACAGGTCAGGACAGGGCTGGTGACTTACAACTTTTCAATTTTTCCTTTGGGAAAGTTCTCTCTGTCACCAGATGGTTTACTTCCCCAAATATCATTAACAAAAAAAACACCAAAAAACAAACTTTCTTTCTGCAATATCAGAAATGTGATCTAAAAACCACAACAGCAAGGCAAAAGTTGCTCCACAATGTCCCTCTGCTTCCTTTCCTGTAAACCTTCCTGGAACCCTGCAAATATCCACTAAATTACTGAACTGTAGTGGCAATATTCGGATTTCACTGCCTGAAGAAGGTCAGCTGAGCAAGTCTGTACACCTCAGTTCAGGTGCTCATTTTTAAGTTTGGCTAACTTTAAAGCAAAGTGCCCTTTAAGAGCACATCACTTTAGCCCGAAAATACTTAATCATTAACAATTTAAAGCAGAAAGGAATTTAAGTGAGTTAGACATCCTGTAATGGGCCTTTTGACTAGGGCCATTAGGAACATTTTGGTTCAGTTCAGACATAATTTATCATCCGCAGTGGAATTCACCTGAAAGGCAGGCAGTGCCTTCTGCTCTTGTAGCTCTTCTCTTAAAAGGGGGAAAAAAAAAAAAAAGAAAAATAAAGGAAAAAAAAAAAATCCATTCAGCTTTTCTGATTTACTAAATAGCTTAAGGTTATGAATGCCAGATAGCTCCCAGCTAGGCATTTACTGCTGTCTTTAATAGCCCAAAACCTATCAGAAACCTCCTGAGGCTAAATACAGACAAGAGAGCAAAAAAGTAATCATTCTATATTTCAGTCCCTGGTAGGAGAAACTTGCTGAAAGAAGGCTACAGCGCTGTAGACTGGTCTCCACACCATTTCTAACTCACCAGTTAATCATTACAGTGTGGTCAGCTCCTTAGCCAACACGCAGCTTTGCTGACTCCAGGGCACCAATGAAAACAGCAGAGCTACCTCAGGACCTCTGCAGCAGCATCTCCCAACACTAATGTACTACTGGATGGCAAAAGTAAATTAAGAAAAGGGCACAGCTTAGCTATTAAACAGCAGCAAGGCCATAAAATAAGACATTTCAGCATTTATGTGTGAGGTTTAGGCAGGTGTCAACTTTCAGTGATGCTCCAGTTATTCTGTGGAATAGAAAGTCTGACAGCCTCTGTAAGCATGGCTCATTTTTATATGAGAAACATATAAAAATGCTGATGCTTTATACTGTTGTATATAAACATTAAAAAAAAAAAAAAGCTAAAGTAAGCCAGAAAAGGTTTAAGTCCTTCAGAATTTAATAGAAAAAATATCCAGCCATCTTTCTGAGTGATTACAGAAAATTACATCCCTATCAAAGGACTGTGGAAGATAACAAAAAGCTGCTAGGATGGACATGTTCTCTGCTTCATTTAGTAGATTTTTTGAATGTCATTTCCACCGAACTGTAGTCATTTTGTGGCTTTTAGGTCTTAAACTTTTTTTTTTCCCCTTCATAGACAAGTTCAGAAAGGACATAAAACACCTGAAATGCATCTCAAAATACCAGAATATAAAAATGCCGTATTCTCACATTACACTGCAAATACTGACGCGTGTTACCTTTCTCCCTTCCCTATCATTTAAGAACGTACATGGCCCCACACTTCTTTAACACAAAGCACTGGCACTTCTACTGCAGAAATCTGGGTATGGCCAAGCCAGTGTCAGCACAGGGAAAACATTAGATTGAAAAGGAAGGTTTGTTTCTTTGTTTCTTACAGGACGATGCTGAACGCCTGACTTGACATGACTGTGAATGACTTCTAATGGCACTCAGATCAAGAAGGATGAGAACTTAAAAATAAAAACAGCAAACTGCCCATTAGCCAGGCTCTTCTCAGAGATGCCCAATGACAGGATGAAGGGCAATGGGTGTAAGCTGGAGCACAGAAGGGTCCATATGTACATGAGGAAAAATCTTTTCACTGTGAGGGTGACAAAACACTGAAATAGAATAGAATAGGAGTAGAGTAGAGTAGAAAAGAATAGAGTAGAGACAGAATAGAATAGAATAGAATAGAATAGAATAGAATAGAATAGAATAGAATAGAATAGAATAGAATAGAATAGAATAGAATAGACCTGAGAGGTTGTGGAGCCTCCTTTTCTGGAGACACTCAAAACTCTCTTTGACAAGTTCCTGTGTGACCTATTCTAGGTGATCCTGCCCTGGCAGGGGTGTTGGACTGATCTTTTGAGGTCACTTCCAACCCTTAAAGCTCTGTGATTCTGTGATTACTTTCACGAGAAAACAAGGATGGATAGGGAGGAGGGGAACATGCAGATTTTGAGACTACTGTTGGCTGCAAATTTTTTAAACCTCTAATTTACTCATTAAAACTGAATAGAGACTTCTTATCCATAGATGAAAAGGAGGAATGGAAAAGTAAGTGACTGAGCAGTAGGCCACAGTAAGGAAGAGTTCACCACATGCCTTGAGGTCATTTGTCCCCCATCCCCACAGCACAGACATGATGACCAGCTGCTGCTGCTGCCTGATGGCAGCCTGGCAGTACAGGCAACTGCTCTGCTTCCCCTTTTTGTCATTTTAAAGGATTTTCATGGGGGGCTGGCAGCTTTGGTAACTGATTAGTGTATATTACTAAGACAATTCACAGGGCTTCTATAAGCCAGAAGGAGCCATGCTGGGAGATCTGCTTTCTGCTCTAAATATAGCAGTAGGAGAAATGAAATCCAAGTGCCAGATTTCAGTGGGATTTCCCAGGGTGAAATGCATCACACACATGGCTCATTAGAGACCTTTAAAACAAAAACAAGAGCTACAGATTGCACCAGTGTGTTCCCTTCCTGGTGCTGTTACTGAAAACATTTTGGATGAATGGTGGTCATTTCCCTACCATGAATCTCATCATCTTGCTACTCTCGTTTTCAGTAAGTATTTCAGCCAGCTCATCCAATAGGAATATCCATGCTAATTGTGACTGAGCAGTGAATTTAGCCATTTAACTTCACATTTCTCATTGGATGGATTAATTTTAAGAACAGGAACACGTGAAATTACAAAAAGGAAAGAAAGACATGAACACAGCAGATTAGTTGACTCCCATTTACTAGAGTTCATGTACAACTCTAGACCATTCCCAAGTTTCTGTGCCATGTTTCTGATGCTGGGCGCCTGAATCTGTAAGATTTTGGAGCACAGATTTGTAGTTGTTCCCAGCTATTTCTGTCCACAGAGCTCTCTCCTGGGCCCTTTTCTGTGTTTCGTACTGCATAAATTCTCCCAGCATCTCTGTATTTGTTTCAGACTGACAAACGTAATAGGTTAGTGAAATCCATTTAACGTGTCGCTCTACAGATGATTACCAACCTAAAGCAGCAGTCTTTTTTTTTTTTTTTCCCCTATGAAGGGAAAAAGAAAAGTTTAAAAACCTCCCCAAACCAGGGCACACTTTTCTTTCCACATTTCCTCTATATTTCAGAGTTTAAAATCCTTCCCTTTCCAGCCTTGCCTTCTGGAGCTGTATGCTGCCAGCCATTTCTCCTCTTATTTATGCCAGTGTAAAACTGAAGCGATGTCACTAAGCTACAAACCCTGTTAAGAGGAGAATCAAGTCATGCATCAAACAACAGGCTACTCCATGTTTACTTAGCATACTCTACAGGAAATATGGAATTAAGTGCCTTCCCAGCCCCAGGCTCTCCAGCACAGATTATTGCCCCAAAGTGGGAAGCTTGTCTCTGACGCAGGCAGCTCTTAAAGGGCAATCTCTTAATGTCATTTTGGTGAGCGCAAATTTGTTATGAGTTACAATGAATTGGTACCTGGGAGGATGGCAAACACAACCACAGTGCTGCTCCTGTGGGTGGGGGAGCACAGAATGCCCCAGCTGTTGCTGCCTTGCAGGTCTCCTGACATGGTGAACACAACGGTGGCACTGGGGCCTTTACTGGCATCAGTCTTCCCATACAAAGAATTGTTATTTTAGGTCTGCATGTGTGAAGACTTCTCATTTTCTGCTCAAATAAAGAAGGACTGACAAGGTAAACCACTCTGTAGAAAACCTTCCTATTAGAAGAAAGGTGTAAAGTACTGGGAAGAAGAAAGGAATTAAATACACCTGCCTTTGAACATACAGGGTTTTCTTGGGCAACATGCAAGAATCAATCCTTTATAACTCTAACAAAGACAAGTATCTTTGGCCAATAGGTCTGGATGTGTAACTTCAAATTAAGAAGAAATTTGCCTTATAACCTGTACCTGCTGGTGAAATGAATCATTCTTCCTTTTAGACAATGAATGTAGTTTTCTGCACAATCACACCAAAATTGCTGGGACCCATCCAATCTTCCTATAACCAGGTTAAAGTTCCTCCCCTTCACAAGACTCAGAGCTTTGCTGCAAACCTTCTCCCAGTCTCAGCTGACGATAACTCTCCACAAACAAGTGCTTGATTCTAAAGTGGTTTATGTGCACAAATAGGTAATTAGCAGGAATTTGCTTCTAGCATTCGGAGGAAATAAAGACTGCAAAAGGCATTTGATTTCTTAGCTTCCTAGAGACTAAATTCTTTAAAGTCTTGTTTTGAAAGATGAAATATTTGTTGTCAGAAACACCCTGCTAAATAATCTGAATCAAAATCAGCACCTATGCACAGCTGTATGTCTTGCACCTGCACAAAATACAAGTATTTTGGGGCTCTCTCTCTATGTTAAGAACTAAAGCACCATTTTTTTCCCCCAAAAAGAATGAAGAGGTTCACTTTCCCAGGCATGTTAGAGGCAGGCCACAAATGATTTCATGTCTTTAACGAGAGCTGCGGCTTCAAAAAATATGACAAATCTGCTGCTGTCAAGCAATGACATTTCCATTCCTGACATTTCACCTGTAGCCCTCTAAGAGGTCATCCTGAAAGATTTCAGTCCATCTAGACATTTTTTTTGGTGTGTGTTTCAGCACACATTGAACACAACCTCCAGGATAATTTTAAAAAAGTAGAAATTGGACACGTGTTGCTGCTGCCTGGTGTGACACAAGGCGTTAATGCACAGTGCAAGAAGACAGGAAAGCTGAATGCTCTCCTCGGTTGCAGCATTGGTAGAACAGACAGTAGAAAATGGCCATGTCTGCTGCTACAACACACACTTTCATTTCTGTCATGCCTGTTTTCAGATCTGTAATACAAGGAGGGATTTTAATAGAGCTGAAGGGTGCAATCAGAGCGACTGTGCTGCCAGAAGCGGCGCGGAAGCATTGATAGCCGTAATTAGGCAGAATGTGTAATTGAAGTGCTGCTGCACGCTAGAGCCTGAGGTGGTGGCTTTAATGTGGGGTGATGCTGTGCTCCTCCCCACACAACAGCACCTGCAAGCGTACCCCTCCAGCCACGACTCACCTGTCTGTGTCAAAAGGGCACTGTGGCACCTAGGTGAGATAAGCAGGGCTGATTCCTAACAGCCATGTAACTGATGGGTGGTTTACAACACGTCAAGCCTGCTTTTATGTCACACCAGGATTACCATGACAAGGTGCTGGTGAGCAACCAAGAAGCTTGCCTAAGCCCATATATGCTCACACCAACACCTAGTGCTAAACTACAAACAGTTTGTCATGCGGAAGATCCACTTCTTCCAGGAACAAAGACTAAGCCTGTGACTCTGGGCACCATACAGGTGAAGGATCAGGGAGATGTTTGAGATGTTCCCAACCCCAGAGGCCTCACTGCTGCTTAGTCCCACACAGCTCAACCTTGCAAAGCCCCTCTCCTGTGCTTTGTGGGACAGAGTAAGCCAACAGGCTTGAAAGTTTTTTCTATAACAACCAAAATACCATGAGAAAGAAGCCAACAAGAACTGTACAAAGTTAGAAACTTATGATGGAAATTCAACCAGCAGAAGGACCTAGGTAAGATGTACACCTGTAGTCCCCTGTGTGGGACATCCCCATGCAACATGCCCAGCTTGAGAGGATGGACTTGTACCCCTGGACTTCTCAAACACAGCACAAAGCAGGCTTTTGAGTAATTAAACTTTAATTCCAGCTGGTTAAGTCACACTGAAGAATCATTCACAAGAATGCTCAGTCACCTTAATTGCATAAAGATGAAACAATTTTCAGGGACCTCGTGTGTGGGTGTAAACTTTCAAGTTCTTTTTTTTTCTTCCTTTTCTTGTGGTGGGGTGCAAACTCTAAAGACTTCAATTAGAAGCAATTACAGGAGATGTAGAGGCTTCTCTGAGGTTAAGCTGCCCTTCATTTTCTCAAGAGAAGCCTTTAATTAAATGCAAATAATCACAAATTTCATAGAGCAGATTGCCATAATTTCACTATTAGTTACCGGTTCTCATTTAAAAAGGAAAGAGGTGGGCAGTAGCATTGGGCGGATGCAAAATAATGAGAACTCAAGAGGTCAAGGCTGAATTACCTGTGTAAATCTATTTCTCTTCTATAAATCTGTCTGCCACCACATAATTTCAGTGTTAACAGGTTGTCCTTCATGCAAGTTCACTGGAGTGTAGACCCATAGAAACGCAGGCCTCAATACAAATAATTACCTCAGTCCATCTTACTGTTGACCACAGCGGCGAAGGCAGGATGGGTAATGGGGAAGATGTAATTGAAGTGGAAATGACCAGAACTAAAATGCAAGCTGTGATGAATTCAAATGGTATCTTCAAGCTCATCTCCATAGCAGAGCTCTGGAAGAACAGGCACATGAAATGGCAGCAAGTATTTTAAATACATCTATCAAATCAGGTATGGTAGCGAATAAGCAGAAGAGATAATAGACTGTGCAGGAGAGGAGGGGACAGACTAACTCCTCACAACCACAGGTCTTTAATCCATACTCAAAACCACCAGTCTCTAAGGCAGGTTCTGACAGATACAAAAAGTAAATGCACATAACTGCAGAGAGAATACGCCACTTTTTTTCTTACCCTTTTTGCTTAGTCAAACACAATCTTATCCTGGACAGCAGACAAGCAGTAAGCCCACAAGCTGGGGCTTCACCCAAAGATGAAGGTTGCTGCAGCTCAGTACTCTGAGCTGTGCACCTCATTTCAGTGTAAAGGAGAGCCACCTCCATCCCCTTTCCATGGATTATTCTACAGCCCAAGAGGCAAACAGCAGGGGTGCAGCAGGAAATGCCATGAAACATTTTAAGAAGCAGCTTTCTGAAAAGCTGGTGGCTTTGCAGTTCCAGGACAAGTTGAAGGAGGCACAGAGGCTCCTCAGTCTTCAGGCAATCATACAGAAGAGGTGCTTCAGAAGATTTACATTTTTGTTACAGCAATGGCTGTTAGGGTTTCAAAGCTGAGAAGGCCATTGCTCCCTGTCCTGCCAAGAGCTCAGGAGGGACATCAGGAAGCTCAGAAGGAATGGAAAAGCACAAGGAACAACACAAGAAGCAGTGAAGCAGTTACTCTACAGCTCAGCTTGGCACATCTGTTTTGTTTGGGGGTTTTATTTCTTTGTTTTGTTTGTGGTGTGTTTTGTTTGGTTTGTTTGCTTGTTTTGTTTTCAATTAAATCATTTCTCCTACTGTACAGTGAGAATATGGGGAGGGATCAGACTGTAAGGTATTCAGAGGAGCAACTGATTATCAAAATTTTAGTAGCGAGCTTGTTTTTGTTCTTTTGCACATTTATAATAATACCTTTTACATCTTCTCTCTCTGCTTCAGAACTGCTAGTCTGAGGATCTTTTGTTGGCACTGAGACGAATGCTAATGTGAAATATCTTATTTCTTCAGATGAAAGAGAAGCTGAGAGCAATCTCCTCTGGAGGGAGGTGGCAGAAGGGGGGATCTGGGATCAAGAGTTTATGACTCATCTCCCTGCACAGCCCTCCCATGCCCTCTTGCAGCTCGCTGGGTCCTGCTGCTGTCACACTGTGAAGCAGCTCTGCCCAGTCTGATAAACTTTCCATCAGGCAGCACAGCAGGGACGTGGGGCACAGGCACACAAGTCTCTCTCTGCTCACAGACACAGCAGAAATGCACAGAAATGAAACATTATGCCAGAGACCAAAAGCTCAACCTCACACTGAAAACCACCCAAATCTCTGCTGCTCTTCCTGCTTCTCTACCTATTTTTATCTCTCTGTTCTTGGAAGGATCAAACAAAGCCATAATGTATTTTAATGCAGCAATGTATTTTCCTGCTGTGGAGATAGGCACAAGACTGGTTAGAGAGGCTCACCAGCATGGCCCATACAGCAAATCTGCCAGATGATATTCTGCCTGCATGCACTCACTGCTCTGCAAGCGTGAGGACAGGGGTGCTGCTGAGCTTCCAACAACTTTCTTCAAATCACAATTACTAACCAAGAGATGCTGAGTCTTAGGGTATCTCAGTGTCAGGGCTACATTCTCTAATGTCCAGTAGCAGCACCAATAAAAGCTTTTTCCGGTATGGGGACATTTACAATCTCACTCACTCCTGCTGAGTAGTTAAGAACACAGCTTATGCAGTACTTCTACAGTAGGGACACCAATAAGATTGCTTTATTCTGCCTCTGAAAAATAAAAACCCAGAAACTAAATACAGTTGAGACATTCCTGTCTCTTGGGCACACTTTGTCCACATTTCTCAAGTATGAACAGTGGCTTAGACACAAGTGAGAGCTGGAATTCTGTCCATTGAGATGGAAGCACAACCACCTAAGTCTCAGTTTTCCACAAAACCCAACCCAAAATATTTGAGGGAAAAGAGTTATCTGCCATTGTAACATCTGTACGCCACAGACTGCCTTGTACAACAGTCAAAGAATAAAACCAAAGAATTACCTAAATGATTAGAGTGCAGCACATTCAGCTTGGTTTAGTGGTCCTAGTGAGGACTTCCTGTTTCACTATTTCTTTTGCTCCCATGGCATATCTGTAAGCACATTCAATGATAGGGCAGGCCTCTGAAAAACCCAATGGTTCAGCAGAGAGTAGAGACAGTGAGGTAAGAATATGGAGTCCTTCCAGTACTTCTTGGTAACAACAAAGCTGAGAGCTTTAACTGCTTATGCTGGCTGAGAAAATGTAGTATTAGGATAATAAAAATTAAGTATTATCAGGGACTGGATTTTCAAAGGTATAGCACTAGAAGAAACCAGTGCACAATAACTCAGCAAGATATCAGTACCAAATGTTTGACACTCTGGAGGACACATCAATGAAGGGTTCAGCCTTGTAAAGACATCATGCAATATCCTATTAAAACTGACCATATTATTTTAAACCCCAAAAGGAGTGATGGCAAAAAGGTATTCTATGCTGTCTTTAAAAAAGGTAACTAACACCAATTGCTTTTTTATACAGAAACAGGAACTCTCTAGGAATGAAATTCAGATCTCTAAAGAGAGTAAAAGAAAACCATAACACATCTTTTCCTCAGTCCAGGAGAAGGGGAATTACAATTTACTGTCAAAACCTGTAAGTGAAAAGCATTATGGTGAAGGATTTGATCCATGGATGGCAAAGACAAGATTCCTACTAAATTCCACAGGGTAAGGATTTCACCAAAGAAAGTTCTTCATTTAATAGTAGAGTCACTCGTAGTATTGCTGGTGATGTGAGACCACTACCAGATGAACATCTTTATACTGATGCAGTCAAGGAGGAAGGAAGGGAAGCACACAGAGCTCTTGGGTCATGCAGGCAGTCTCAAAACAATGACTTGTTTTATAAAAAGAGCTGCATGAATTAGGCTGGAAGAGTGCACAATTTTGTATGCATGTGTGTGCGAGGGCGAGAGAGAGGAAGAAAAAAAAAAAAAGAACTTCATTATTTCTTCAGTTAGGCTACAGTAATACTAATTGTAATGCTAAATGATTTTAGCTGATTACAGTTGCACTGCAAAGCAGAAGCTGAAAAGTAGATCAGATTTCCCTCTCACATTGGCCTTACCATTACATCTAAAGAATTTCATTCTCATGTTGGCCTTGCTGTTACACCTAAACAAACTCCAAAGAAATCATGAAAAGTGAATATACACTGCACAGTCATTTTCTTCTGAGGCTATTTTTAACTAAAAAAAAAAAAAAATTAGAACAAAGCCTGTTCCTTTAAATCATTACTAGAAGAATCCTGCCTGTTCTAGCAATGAGCTTGCCTAACTCAAATCCATCTTTACTGCTGTGTTATTACCCTACTGTTTTCCTGTAATTAAAATGTGGCAGGTAGTTTACACACAAGAGGGAGTAATTGTATTGGAAATAGCTGTTCATAAGCAAACTTTAAAAGCTCATTTTTCTTGTCAACTTTTAATAAAGAAAGCAGGATATTAATGATATTTAGCATTTGTGCCACCTATAGCAGCATTTTATCTCTCTAAGTTGTTAACATTTCATTCAACAATGCCAAAGCACACCCCTTCAGCTATGAATGCAGCCTGCAAGAAGAGAAAATCTGAACAATGGCAGTCATTTATTCCTGCCCAATTGAAATAAGAAAAAATACGTCTGAATCTCATGCTAAAAGACTCTTGTCTGGTTCTGGAAGGGAGAACTTCAACTTCAGCCTGACCAGGTCAGGAGGGGAAGATTTCCCTCTCTTGTTCATCTAGGAGGCCTGCAAGGTGCTTTGAGGGGCTTTGACTGAGAAAGAGTATAGACATTTCCCATAGGCAACACTGCAGCTTCCCAGCAGAGTTTCAGCTGAGGTTACCCAAGCCTCATTGGAGCTATCTAGAAATAAGAAGCTCTATTCTGTTTAGAGCTCTTCCTGCTGCCTAACAGATGATAATGGGGTATTACTGGGTAACAGTTTAGACTCCTAACAGAGGTTAAAATACCAGGCATTGTATGCTACCTCTGTGGAGTCAATGCACTGTCATTGCCCATTACCTGAGCCTTCTCCTGCTTAGAATAAAGATACTGGTTTGCTGTGTTTATGCAAATATATCTCTTGTTGTAATATCCAGCAACCAATACAACAGGAAGCTTTAAAAAGTGGTTTCAGTTTACTAATAGCAGAGATTGAGATCCCCACCACGTCACAGGCACACAACATAAAACAGCATGTGCTTATATGCACAGTCACAGGCAATCCTACTGCTGAAGAGCTACATCACTGGATGCTGATGCCATGTGAACCACAAAGAAGAATGTTAAGAGCTGTGGTTCCAGCCTTGTAATCAGATTGGCATTTATGAACCTTTGCAAGGTCTGGGGCCGCCTCATCCAAGTTCTCTGCAGCTAGACATTAAACACCCCACAGCTTGAGGCTGAGACACCACCACACAGGACTGACAGCAGGACACAGACCAAGCCTGAGCTGGACCTGCAGACTGAGGGTGTGTGACACACACAGCCTGCAGACAGTGGTGTTTTTCCCCAAACTCGGTATGTGCAATCCACATACTTCTACCAGGCATGTCAACATCTAAATGAAGCTGAGTTCTCTTTATATATCATCAGGAAGTTGAGTGCTGAATGGTGGTTTCTACCTCAGTTAGGTTAGAACACCATGAGGGTGCATTTGGGTTTCAACCCAAACTGGTGGCTTTGGTCCAGATTAATTTTGTGGTTTGGCTTAAGGATCAAAGTAAAGCTTTGAGGTAGCAATCTTCAGAGAGCTTCCCACAGTTCCAGAGCTGCACAGCCCTGAGTAAATGAATGGGATAAATGGGCCTGGCTATAGCAACCAGCTGTGGGACAGGCAGGTGATATTTGAGGTCCCTCTCTTATACAACCTGTGCCTGATAAAGGCCTTTAAAAGAAATGGAAGATCAAATACTACATGAAAAATGAATGATAGTGCCAGAGCATAGAGTAGACAATGACCAACTGGTCCCATGCAGAGATGACACTGCTTTGACAGCACTGTGCCAAAGGCAGTAGGCACATATAAATTTGTCTAAACCTTGAATGGTCAGATAAAAGCAAAACCTAGAATAAATTGCTAATGCCTTGCTTATTAAAAGCCATGGATTGGAAGGTCATGATTTGATCTTACAGGAGTTGTCTCCTGGAGCACAAGCCAGCAGAGCATGCAGAGAGGATAGAAAGGGAGGTGGAAGTGGAGTGGATGGGTGCTGCCACAATGTACATGAGAAAGTGTGGGTTTTTTTTAACCTCGAGATTGTCTTACTGCATCTCCTCCTCCTTCTCCACTCCCCATTATCAGCATTTTAAACATCCCCGAGTTTTCTTGAGCAGGTTTACTGTGCTCATTAAAATACTGTGAGCACTTATTGGCTCTAATGAGCACTCATTAAATTCTGGTAACTGCCAAGACTCTTCTGTGGCATTGAATAGACTCAGGTTCTGGAGGGGAGTTCAGGGGTGGGAAGGTACTAGAAACAATGAGCCTTCTACAAGAACAGAACTACAAACTTTCCCCTCCTTTTTGGCTCTGCAAGCACTGGCATAGCTCAAACCTGTTAAGCAGCAGCTATTGCTTACTGACTACTCAAATCATTCTCCAGCCCCAGAAGGACTCTCAGCTCCTCTTATCAGAACAGGAACAAATTAAAGATTTTTCCATATTTACAGCGCCTCATTTGAGAATTTTCCTACATTTGTTGTTCAGAGATAAAAGTCTGCCTCTAAAAATTCACTTAGCAAAGTGGTTTTCTCAGCCTCAGGGAATGGTGCAGGAGGGATTGCAGAGAAGGATACAAAGCAGCTGGCGAGGCTGCAGGAGTCCAGGAGATGAATGGGTGCATACTGGGGCAAAGATCACATTTTACTTGCCTTGTTCTTCTACTTTTTTTCCAATTGGCTGTGTCAGAGACACACACCCTGACTAGTGTGGCCCTGCCTATAACCACAAAGTGGCTCCCACTGCAGGATTCAGTGCTACCATCTGTCTTTTTATCACGGAGTGCTGTTCATCGCCTACTAACATCAGAGGATATGAATTAACTAAAACCATACACAAATATACTTTACCCTGGTCTAATCCCCAGTGACTCAGAGCAAGTGACTATTTGAGGAAACAATCAGACAAGAGCTTGAAGATCATTGCCTTAAAAAAAAAAAAAAAAAAAAAAGCCAGTGTCTATCCTAGTGGGATGAAGAGAGCTGCTGGAAGTGGGAGGTTTCTGTATGTACCTCTACTGCAGATGTCCTACAAAATGCAATACAGCACTGGAGGAGAAAGGAGCAGAGAAGCTCACCTGACTTCCCAAGCAACTTGTGGAGAATTGAATGACCACCATCATCAAACAGCAGACAGCATGGTTCTGAGATAGCAGAGTTGCATTCCTGAAAGGTGATGATACCCATACCACTGTCTGGATGATGAGCCTATGACCAAGTCTTCCATACCCTCAGAAATACCTGTTTTTCAACTACTTTCCTCTAAAGATCACAGTTCAGCACAAAATGTGTATCTAAACGGCATCAATTTCACAAGACTAAATAACTGGTCTGGTTTAGCATTAATTGCTCCAGTTTGGCTCACTCTTCACCCACTCACTGGAGCGTTTTGTGGATTGCTGCTCTGTAATTGCTTGCTCCCTTAAGCACGCAAGCATTGCAATCTTCTGCACACCTTGTCAGCATGCTGGTTAGAGAAAATGAATGCTACGTGTTCCCCTGATGCAGCATTTTGTCTGCTGGACACTCTTAAGTCAGAGATTGTTTACTCAACTTCTTATGGCCCATTAATGACATAATGTTGTACACAGCTGTTTAGCGCTTCACAAGACCGAAGCAGAGAAGGAAACGCTGAGGGACTTCAAACACGCTGCTGACACTGGAGCCTGGCTGGCAAAGTCCTTGAAAGTAGTCTAGGAGAATTTAGCCTTACAGCTCTTTCATGAAGTAAATCCAGGATTAAAGCCCCAAACTTAGATTCTCCTGAAGGCTCGAATGATCCTAAAATAACCCCATTTGACCAAGGTGGCAACAATTGCTTTGAAGAAGAAGGGAGGACCAATGATTTCATGTCAATCACCCTACTGGGCCAAATTACCTACTGAAAAACTAGGACCTGCCACACGTGAAGGCTCACTAGCCTGGGAAGTGGGGTGTGCCTGGTTCATCAAGTCCTGACTTCCAGGCTGCTTGAGCAGGAGTGGTGAGGTATGTCATGGAAAAAGGCAACTCAAGGTCAAGGCACTCCTTACAATCTTGAAAGGCATTTTAACAGAGTTCAAGTGATGCAGAGAGCACTATGAGTGCAGAAGACACACCTGCCCCACTGTACTCTACTTCCTAATACAGATGCCAAACATTTTTCTAGGGGCTCCTGGAAAGCTAACTCTGGCCAGGGGATCTGTGCAGCAAGGGAGTGTTACTGGAAGGACTGATGTGCACCATCCACAGCACAATGAGGATAAAGATATGGTCTACCACACCCAGAGAGTCACCCTAAAAGGTTTATTTTTCTTCATGAAACTTCTGGAAGCAATTCATTAAGGAACAACATGAATTTTCCTCAAGAAAAAGGCAAACTCAGTTTCTTGACTTTCCAGTGACAAAAAAACCAAACCAAAACAAAAAACAACCACAGAAAAAGTCTAAAAGAAAGGCTGAAATACATTTCCACAGCCCTGTTCCAATTAATGTACTTCATTAAGACAACACTTTAGAACAGAAAATTGGGGGAGGGTGGTGTCAGTTGTTTACATAGACACATCTATATATACAGCAGGTAGGAGGCACATGATTTGCAATGCTGAGCTGATTTCTCAGCCTGGCAACACTGCAGACATCTCCAGCAGATAAAGACAATCATTGGGCAAATTTTTTTTCTCCCTGTGGTAACGGCAATCCATGGCAACTAAAACATCCCATTGTCAAAGCTGCATCTGAAGCCATGCTCAGAGGAAAGACCATCACCCTCCCTCATCTTCCCCACACCTTTCAGGGTAACCCCTACTTACAATTGTGAAGTTCATAACCTTCAGAATCCAGATGGTCATAGCAAGGTTCACCAGGATTAAAATCATTAGGAGCAGCACAAAGAAATAGAGGCATCTCTTCCTCCAGCCATAAATCCCCACTTTGTATACCTGGGGTCCTTCCGAGGTCTGCATCGTGCTCCGGTGCGTGTACTGTTCCTGAGGCATCTGAAACGAGCACAAAGAAACAACCATGGGTATAAAACAGCAAGGGAAAGCCGATGATAAGAACTGCTTGTGTGTGTCTGTGCCTCTTAGAGGGGTTTGTTTTTTTTTTTCTTTTCAGAGTTTACCAGCTGGGCAGCATCTCTTTCCAGATCTTGGCTCTGCATTATTTTGATTTCTGCTTACTGCATGCAGTAACAACCACAGAAGAAAGAAAAAGGAAAAAGAAAAAGGAAAAAGAAAAGAAAAAAAAAAAAAAAAAAGGGGAGAGAATTTTAGGTGTTAAATGTATAGCTACACTTATAAATACATGTAAGCACACTGTCTGAAGGTATCCTATGGAGATCACTCTTGAGTGTCTCTGTTCACTGCCCCAGGTTTTGCAAGGCAGGCACTCCAGGGCCTCTAAGGATCCTGAGGGGAAAATTTTGCATGCATTTGGTAAAAGCAGTTGAGTTCAGCAGTTTGTTTTGAAGATGCAATATTACTTCTCAGAGGCTTTAATTTAAAAAAATAAAAAAACCCCAAACTCAAATAAATTCATTCGTCCTAGGCAAGGAAAAAAGGCAAAAGGGAAATGTTTGCCTTTCTCGCTATCCACACCCCAATCTTTCTTAACCAAGTAAGCCTGAAGCATAAGGTTGTCCTGCTGCCACATCATGAACAAATTATCCTCAAAGATCTATGCTGGTCTAAAATGGCTGTGGTACCCTGGGTGGCTATAGAATCATAGAATCATAGAATGGTTTAGGTAGGAAGTGACCTCAAGGATCATCCAGTTCCAACCCCCTGCAGGGACACCTCCCACTAGAACAGGTCGCTCAAGGCCTCATCCAGCCTGGCCTTGAACACCTCCAGGGAGGGAGCAGCCACAACCTCCTTGGGCAACCCATTCCAGTGTCTCACCACCCTCACTGTGAAGAACTTCCTCCTAACATCCTGCTTAAATCTCTCCTCTGCTAGTTTAAACCCATTCCCCCTCATCCTGTCATTACAAGACTTTGTGAATAGTCCCTCCCCAGCCCTCCTGTAGGCCCCCTTCAGATACTGGAAGGTCTCCTGGAACCCTTCTCTTCTCCGAGCTGAAAAGTCCCAACTCTTTCAGCCTATCCTCATGGCAGAGGTGTTCCAGGCCTTTGATCATCTTAGTGGCCCTCCTCTGGACTCTCTCCAGCAGTTCCATGTCCTTCTTGTGCTGGGAACCGCACACAATACTCCAGGTGGGGTCTGACGAGAGCAAAGGGGGACAATCTGCTCCCTTGCCCTGTGAGGTGGCATTGCTAGGACAAGACTGGGACCCAAACCAAGGAAAGAGGAAATGAAGAAAATCTGGTGCTGAGGAAGGCAGTGCAGCAGCATCCCCAGGAAGAACTGCTTTAAGTGTCCTCTGTGGCAACCACCATGTCCCTTCCTCCACCCCAGCACCCATCTAGCAGTTGGGGACCTGTCTGCTCCCACATGGCTGGAAAGGGATGGGTGCAACCAGCTGGGATGGGGATCTGGAACACAGCCACCCCACAACAGCTGCGTGCACACGGAGTTGTGCTCGTGGCGGTACTTTGTGCCACACAAATGGAAGCATTCCTGTTCTTATCCTTCACACTGGGGGTGTGCAGAAGCCACATTCATGGGCTGCCCCCAGGGATCAGCTTCTTACGTTGTCAGACTTGTTTGACGCACAGGCTGAGGATATCTTTCTGCCTCTACTAACACACAGTTTGCTGAACGTTTTGCATTTTAGACTCTAGACAGATAAGAAGCCACCAAACGTGTTCTTGCACTACTGATTCGACACCACAGGCTTCCTCCTCAGGGTTCTGGCATCGACATTTGTATGCAGACAATTATAAAATTCACATAGCAAGAGGAAATAATGCAAGTTCCTCTCTGTGGGAGTGTGATCCACGAGGGTGGAATGAGACAATGGTAGAAATTAGACGCTCATCGATAGTAGCTTATGTTTGTTTACCATTACTTTCCTGTTTTTTCCTTAATTTTTTTGCTAATAGCTTCATAATCCAGCATCTAATAACATACAGAATGCAGTCAGTGGTGGGGCAGAGCCTATTTCAAGCCAATGCAAGGTGAGCTGCTTCATGGTATAACTTTTATTCCAGCAGTACTGCACCAGGGATGAAGTTCACACTTCATCTTTGCTGCCGCAGTGCTGAAGCCCACACATTGGAGACAAAGGCTGCCTGAAGAACCAGTTACTCTTTTTTTTTTTTTTTAAATACCTTCCACTGCTCTAGAAGTTGCTAAGACCTGTGTTTTCTAACCTTGCTTAGTGTTGTCACTTGCAGCCACCTTTTCTTCACCCCTCACCCAGAGTGAAACAGGTGCTAAATAAATCTATTCAGGCACTAAATTCTTTTCAGATCAGAGGGACTGAATCTCTCCCAGTTTAAACTTATAAATTAGAAGTGTTCAGGATGGCTGTCTTTAGTCCAAGGAGGCTGGTATGCTCATGTCTCTGCTCTCATTCCAGCAGTGATGCTCCTCTGGAAGGTGGAGGTGCCCATCTGCCTCCTCTAATACCAGCCCCACATTGAAAAACAGTAAGATTTTTAAAAACAGTAACATATTAGGTCCTCCTAACATTTTTCTCTCAGGTTTTGGAACGGCTGTATTTTAAAGAATTTTCTCCCTCATACTCTTGAGGGCTACAGTCCACCCAGGAGAAAAAGCAAGTCTGACCTGTGCATAGCAGGGCACTGCAAAGGATATCCACAAGACACAACTCGTGGCACTAGCACTGCCCATCTGCAGGCAGCTGCCAGGCCAAGCTCTCTCCTTCTGAACAAAGGTGCTGCTTGTGCTCGCTAAACTCAAACTAGAACAAGGCGAGCCCATCCACGCCTCCAAGCCCGTCTGCTTTTTCCAGCTCTCTCAACTGATCTAAAAAAAGGATCTCACGTCCCTCCAAACCATGCCTCATTTACAACCTCAGAATGCCCCAGTCACAGTTGTTGCCGGGATATGCAGCATCAATCAGTCCAGACAGTCGTATGGTGTTGGGAAGAGCTCATGGTAAAATAGATCTGTCCTTAATCAGGGTCAGTTTAGCAAGTTTAGCCAATGTCCAGTGAAAGTACACCACCAAAAAATAGTCCATCTGTATTAAAGAGCAGTTTGCAGGTAAGCAGGCTCACCATCAACCACTCCTCAAGTTCAGACCAGCTTGGGTATCTATACAGCAAACCACTTGCAGCCCAGGTAGATCCATAGCTTTTACCAACAGAGAGCAATGCAAGTTGGTTTTAGCTTAGGTGATCCTGCTTTGGCAGGGGAGTTGAGCTCAATGATATCTGGAGTTCAATGATCTCTGGAGGTCCCTTCCAACCTCTAATGTTCTGTGATTCTGTGTGATTCTGTTACAAGAATAGAACGGTTGGAGCAAGACCAGAGGAGGGCCAGGAAGATGATCAGAGGGCTGGAGCACCTCTGCTATGAGGACAGGCTGAGAGAGTTGGGACTTTTCAGCCTGGAGAAGAAAAGGCTTCAAGGAGACCTTAGGGTAGCCTTCCAGTATCTGAAAGGGACCTACAGTAGGGCTGGGGAGGGACTATTCACAAGGTCTTGTTATGACAGGATAAGGAGTATTGGATTCAAACTGGCAGAGGGGAGATTAAACAGGATGTTAGGAGGAAGTTCTTTACAGTGAGGGTGGTAAAACACTGGCACAGGTTGCCCAGGGAGGTTGTGGCTGCTCCCTCCCTGGAGGTGTTCAAGGCCAGCTTGGATGAGGCCTTGAGCAACCTGTTCTAGTGGGAGGTGTCCCTGTCTATGGCAGGGGTGTTGGAACTGGATGAGCTTTGAGGTCTCTTCCAACCTAAACCATTCTATGATTCTATGAACAGATCCAGCTCTGTCTGCATCAGTATTTTTGTTCATGGATGTCAAGTCAGCAGCTGTGGAAGGCTTTGCAGCACAGATCTCATCAGAGAAGAGCTCAGTCACCAACAAATACACTCAGAGAAAAAAAACAGACCTTTTTTTGCACTGCTACAACCACTCTGATATGTGCAAAGGGAAAACTTAAACAACAATAAATTACAGAGTTTCCACTACCTGGGGGAAATTACAACCACAACTACTGTACAGTCAAGGATTTTATTGCCTAATATTTTAACAGGGGATCCTGGAGAGCACATAATAAATGCAGCCTCTCCCTTGGAGCAAACGGATAAACTGCATTGCTAACCCTCCCAAATGATGAAAGAGGTTTGACCAATAAGAACCAGTAGGAAGTACCTGGCTCAAAATATCTCTTTATTGCAAAACTTGTTATTCTCTTTACCTAGTTCCTGCTCTCTCTCCTTATTTCCACCCCCCCACTCCCCCCTTTTCTATCTTCTTTTCTTTATTTGCAGTCTGTAAGACGAAGGAAACAGCATATCCATCAGGGGCAAAGTTTTGCAGACATCAAAAGAATTTATAGGAACAGAACATAACAACAAAGAGCAACTTGCGTCCACATAGCAGTCTGATTTTTAGAATTTCTCCAATTCCAATAAAATATCTAGCTCACAACTGTCCTAGCAGAGATAGAGCAACTTAAGTGCTACAACACGCAGGAGGAGTATGAGTTAGTGAAGCAGCATAAATGTACAACAAGAAAATAACACCGGAATCATGGATAGCACATTCGCTCCATACAAACTCTCACACGGCTGTACCTAAAGCTGTAGATGATTTCTAGCTTGCATTTCCCCCCTGAACTGTGAAAGTCAAATGAAGGTGCTCAGAGGGCTGGAGCACCTCTGCTATGAGGACAGGCTACAAGAGTTGAGGCTCTTCAACCTGGAGAAGAGAAGGCATTGAGGAGACCTTGTAGTAGACTTCCAATATCTGAAGGGGGCCTACAGGAGGGCTGGGGAGGGACTATTTATAAGGTCTTGTAGTGACAGGATGAGGAGGAATGGGTTGGAACTGGCAAAGGGGAGATTTAAACTGGATGTTAGGAGGAAGTTCTTTACAGTGAGGGTGGTGAGACACTGGCACAGGTTGCTCAGGGAGGCTGCAGCTGCTCCCTCCCTGGAGATGTTCAAGGCCAGGTTGGATGAGGCCTTGAGCGACCTGTTCTAGTGGGAGGTGTCCCTGCCTATGGCACAGTGGGGTTGGAACTGGATGATGTTTGAGGTCCCTTCCAACCTAAACCATTCTATGATTCTATGAACTGCTCCAGTCTGTAGTCCTCTAGGAAGCGAAGACAGAATGATGGACAGAGAGTACTGAGGTGTGTTAAACACACGAGGAAAATTAGAAGGCCTTCAAGGCAACTACATGAGGAACCAGCTAGACCTGCTATCAACAACCTGCTCTGTGTGGGCAGGGAAAGTATCCTACTCATAATCTGCATCTAACTCAAGCATTAGAAAGAACTAAGGCACCAGAAAAAAAGCCCAAAGCATTACTGTGAAAGGTCACCCAGCGGTTGCACTTGAAAGGTCTTTCCCCTACCTTTCGATTGCTGACTGAAGAGGGAAGGCTACCAGCTCTTTAACTGGATTTCTTCTTCTTCATTAAAATGTTAGGAACAACCACCTCATTTCATAAAAGTGGTGAAAACATAATACTGAAACAAACACAGAAATTGGAATGAGAAGCACTCCTTCCAGAAGTCACATGTGAAAGTGTCTGCCTGATGTGAGAGGGCTCAAAGCCACCAGTGCACAGGATCACAGGCTCGCAGGATGTCAGGGGTTGGAAGGGTTGGAAGAGATCATTGAGTCCAACCCCCCTGCCAGAGCAGGACCATTCAATCTAGCTCAGGTCACACGGGAAGGCATCCAGACAGGCCTTGAAAGTCTCCATAGTAGAAGACTCCACAACCTCTCCGGGGAGCTTGTTTCAGTGCTGTATGACCCTCACAGTAAAGAAGTTCCCCCTTGTGTTGAGGTGGAACCTCCTGTGCTGCAGCTTATATCCACTGCTCCTTGTCCTATCACAGGGAGCAAGCAAGCAGAGCCTGTCCCCTCCCTCTTGACTCCCATCCCTCAGGTATTTATAAACATTTATTAAATCCTCTCTCAGTCTTCTCCAAACTAAAAAGCCCCAGGTCCCTCAGCATCTCCTCATCACGCAGTGCTCCAGTCCCCTCATCATCCTCATAGCCCTCTGCTGGACCTTCTCCCTCTTAAACTGGGGAGCCCCAAACAGGACTGGAGCACCCTCCACACATGTACAATCTCATTTCTAACACAAAAAGTGCAGCGTGCCAAATCTTCACACTTTAGCCACAGACAACACTACCATGGCTACAAAAGCCTAGCCTGGAACCTGGGTAACTCTCCAAAGATTTCTTGCTCCTGCACTAAAAAAAAAAAAAATTCAAACAAACCAACAAACACCCAAAAACCAAACAAACCAACCAAGCAAAAAAAACCCCAAACAAACAAACAAAAACCCAAAACACCACAAACAAACAAAAAAAACCCCCCGCAACTAGTAGTAAGTTTTGCACAGGAGTGGTACAGTGCATGTACATGAGCAGTACAAAAAGGGCCTGATACAAAATCCAGCCCATTTAGAAAAGCTATTTATCCTTTTGCCTTAGCATACCTTAGAGATATGGCCCATGACAGGAAAGATCTATTAGTTTTCTTAAGACCACTGGAAGAGTCATATTGCCACATCCTCTGACCCACACGGACTGAGTACTACTGGCAAAGGAGCTTCAGCATGTTGCCAGTACAGCTGAAACCAGGCTCAGCTGAAAGGCATCAGACCTTTCACAGAGCAGACCTGGCACTGAGCTTCCAAAACGCACATCAGACCACATCAGTTATGGCAAATCTTTGTTGCATGTCTCTCTCCTTTCCACCATGTCCTCCTGGCCTGACAGAAAGCTTCTCAATCAGGTGGTGCCACCTCGATTAAGGATGCATCTGGGCAGAAAAGGTGTTTTACATGCACAGGGATGGATAATCATAGAATGGTTTAGGTTGGAAGGGACCTCAAGGGTCATCCAGTTCCAACCCCACTGTGCCATAGGCAGGGACACCTCCCACTAGAACAGGTTGCTCAAGGCCTCATCCAACCTGGCCTTGAACACCTCCAGGGAGGGAGCAGCCACAACCTCCCTGAGCAACCTGTGCCAGTGTCTCACCACCCTCACTGGGAAGAACTTCCTCCTAACATCCCATTTAAACTTCCCCTCTGCCAGTTCAAACCCATTACTCCTTGTCCTGTCATTACACGACCTTGTGAATAGTCCCTCCCAAGCGCTTCTGTAGACCCCTTCAGATGTCGGAAGGCTACTATAAGGTCTCCTGGAAGCCTTCTCTTCTCTAGGCTGAAAAGCCCCAACTCTCTCAGCCTGTCCTCATAGCAGAGGTGCTGCAGCCCTCTGATCATCTTAGTGGCCCTCCTCTGGACTCTCTCCAACAGTTCCACGTCCTTCTTGTGGTGGGGGCTCCAGAACTGCACACACCTTTCCCTTGTAAACATCAGAGCTGTAACATCGCTTGGCCATGCCGGTTTTGTAGGCTCAATGAGGGCTATTAATGGGGTGAGGCATAACAAAAGAAGTCAATAAAGTTCCTGTGCTGTGGAGGTTTCTTTGATCAGTGCTTAAAAGATGTATGCTTAGTAATGGAACAATTCTAAGCTAAAAGGGGCTGCAATCTGGGAAGACAGCTTCTCTCTTACAACCCCCACTTGACATTTGCTGCTGACAATGCCCTAGAGCTCACCAAAACCACTCACTACAGCACAGACCAAAAGCCCCTGAGTCCTGCACCGCCAACATCACATTTGTCCTCCCTTCTTGCTCGGTACCGAAGTGTAGCAACTTCATCAGAAAACCCAAGAGCACCTGACCCCAGGCTAACCTGTAGGATGGTGATGGGAACACGTTTCTAGAGATGAGATAGGGGTTCAAAATTCCCTTTGGACCTGCATTTCTCACCTCTGTTTTCTCTGTATGTACTACCACCATCTCTCTCTCTCTCTCNTAGAAAACCTTTGTTTTGGGCTGAAATGAGAAAACAAACAAAAAACCCAACCCAACCCAACCAAGGAAAACAAAACCAAACCCCAAAACCCTAAACAAACCTAAAAAACCTTCAAATGTGCTCTCTGCCACATCACTGCAAGGCAATGTGCTTGCATTCACTAGCTGTAAATGCACTGCAGATTCATCCTCTTTAATTCCTCTGTCTTTTAAGTGCAAACTATCCACCAGGTTCACAAAAGTAGACATTTCTTGAGCATGACTGAGAATAAAATTTGGCACGAAGACGAATGTTTTGAGCTGTATATCAACAAGACTGTTTGCCTCTCCACTCCCCACAAAACTCTCTCTCAAGCTTGACACCACCAGGCCCATTAATCCACCAGTGCTGTGACCCAAAATTGATTTATGGCTATGTACACAGACCAGTGTCTCCATAAAAGGATCATGCTCTGGAAAATGGCTCTTCACACTTGTATCTTGTCCAGCATTGCTGAGCACTGGGAAATAGCTCAAAGGATAAAATAATTGCTGGGGTAGTTAAACCTTATAGCAGCTTTCTCCAGTGCCATCTTAGCCATGAACTTGGGCTCTTGTTCCTCAGTGGTTGTGTCAGCATAGCCTCTGTCACTGCCACTGGTGTCCCCAAAGCTGAAATCTTCTGTAGTTGGGAAGACCATTATCACTCAATGTTCACTTTTCAGATTTTACTGCAATGTGGTATGTGGCCAAAGAGGAAGGAAACTCCCTAAATAATGTTCTCTTCTTTCCTGACTGGCTTGTATCAGTGGGGTACATCACATGTAGGGTTCTTCAAACATCTAGACTGATTCCAGCAAGCAAGCTCATCAGCAAGCTCTGCCTGCTCTGCACAGACCATCCATGCCTAGTCTGTGGGGAAATATCACTTTTCCTATCAAAACTCTTGCATCTTGAGGAAACTGGACTCATTCAGCACAGACAGCTGGAGAGACCCTGGGGATTCATCTCCTCATAAAGCACCTCTAATGCAGCTCCTCCAACACTCCAGGCTACCCCCACCTCTAGTATCTTGAGAGCTCATGTAATTTTCCCAGTTGCTAGGGCTGACAGCATTTTGATAGTAAATGTACTTGAGGGCAAGGCCACTGCAAAAGCCTCAGTTTATAGACCAGTATCTTGGAGTAGATGAACAAATGAAAAGCTGAACCTGGGATTTCTGCTCTGCTCCATCATTGATCTGCATTCAAGGACAACTTACAGTAAAACTCAAAACATATTGCAGCTTGTCAGAACAAAAAACAACAAGTAGCCCCATCTCTGAATAGCATCTTATAAACTGAAAGTGCTATTTTCTTGTGATGGTGAAGAGTTTATGAGCAATGTCATGTTACTATTGCTTCTCTTCTCTGAGAAGAAAAGAAACATGTCTGCCCTCTTATATATGAGCATTTCTTCTAAGTTTTAGACTTTATTTCATGATAGTTACCTCCTCTCTCTTTTTTTTTTAAATTTTCTCAGAATTCTGTATTGAGCTAGTCAGCAAAGAATGACTTCCACAAAATGCCCCAAGATTTGTAGTGATATATTCACACTGCATGCAAACATTATACTGGCTTTGCTGCATTCACACGCTGGTTCCTCTGCACCACTCAGATGATGTGAAGCAATCATGAGCCTATGTCCATCTGTGCCAAGTTTATAAATGCTCTTTCCCACCAGAGTGTCTCAAAGCAGGGTGAACAAATACAAGAACTACACTAAAATAGTCAGCAGCAGGTGTGACTGCAGGAGGCTGTGGGAACAGCAAGAGAAATATAATCAACTGAGCTTGAATCAGAAAGCAAGCTACAGGAGGTGAGACTTTTGAAGACTTCTGCCCCAACACACTCTCACTCCACAGTACCAAGAAAGAGATATGGATGTAGGAATGTGCAAAGCAGGATCATAATATAGATTTATACTGCTGGAATCCAACTGGCATGGCACAGATTAAGAGCTGTGGGCTTGAGCATGTGCCAAGATCCAGAGCAGAGTTTCTGCAGTGATCTTGCTTGTACAAGTTAAAACTTGTTCTGCTGCATCTTCCCTTCACCATCTTACCTCCAAATGATGTGTTTACTGTGCTTTATTCATTTGTTCATTTGCACAGACACATTTGCTTTCTAGTTTGCTCTTGGGAAGGATCAGAGGAAGACATGTATGTGTTAGGGTGTGCTAACAGCTCTTCTGTCTCCCAAGATCAAGAGATCCTCCAGTTTAACTTCAGATTCGTAACATTCTGTCCATATATGCACACAGCCCTCAGTCCTTTTGAATACAAAGCAAAGCTTGAATACTTGACATGGGTGGAGCTACAGAAAGGTCACTGCTGGCAAGGGAAGGCTCAGGAGCAGCTGCCAGAGTTAGGGAGGTAAACATCACCTCCCTTGATCAAATTCAGCTGAGGGTGTTCCAAAGAGCCTCCTCTGCCCTGCCTGAACTCACACCCACGCAGAAGTGTCTTCAGCTGGGGTCCTGTAAAGAATGAGTACAACCAACAGCCCAAATGGGCACTTAGGCATCCCATGATCCAGACTGCTCCCATACATGATGAAAAATCTACACTGCTGTCTTACCAGAAATGGAGCAGGAGCACCCCTAAAGGTAGGCATGGCTGCACAGCCCTAGCTGCCTCTTGCTAAGGCAGATGTATTCCAGTCTCTTTATCTCTCTGGCTCTTCAGTGCTGATGATCAGAACTGGCAGGTGGGTTGCTGCATGATCAGAAGAAGGAACTTGAATTTCCTACTTTTTTAGAAAAAAAAAGTAAGCTTTTAACTAGCAGTCAAGAAGATAATAGGCTGACTGTATGCCTAAATTATCAGCTGCTGAGAGAAGCAATAGAGCTCTAAGTCTGCAGGATAAGATGGCAGCCTGTGAAGGCTCAAGCAACCTAGATCACAGGAAATCTTCATTTAACACAGCATTTTCAACACAGGTGTATTTTCTGCAGAGCAAACTTTGAGCTTACTAAGCTTCTTCAGTTTCATCACGTGCTTCTCTTTCACAGCTCACACCTCTGTCCTTCCTCTCATCACCTTCATCCCCACTAGTCTCCTGGATGCTACAGTACATCCATGTGTCTTGGAGGATGCCCTTCCTGCTCCCCAAACCAGCAAAGTTCCTCACGTGGCCAACCAACCCGTTACTTTCACAGGTAAAAGCAGCTAAGGTGGCAAGGAGAAGATGCTCCCAAACACCTTTCTTTTTTCCCTTCCATCACATAGCATCTGTTTGTATTGGACCAGATAACATTCCCATTGATGATTAAAACCCACTGAATCCTGCTCTTTCCAGGTAGGGTTTGCTGTCTGCCATTACCCTTTGGAGTTGCCTACATACACACTTCAGCAGCATTACTGGGAGAAAGCTTTGACCCTGTCATATTGGATCTGATGCGCTGAGGTGGCGAACCTCACCTTGTCATTGATTTTTTTCTTGTTTTAGATTGTCAGGATGAATGACTGAGCCCTGCATGTGCAATTCCACTCGATGCAGTCAGAGCAAACTGTGGGCTCTGCTCCCATCGACCAGCCAGAAACGCTTAGCTCTGTCCCACTGTATCATTTAATATCCTTAATTCATTCCTTGTCAAGAGAAGCAAACACCACACACCACCACTAGAAAACACGACTGTAAAAGCACTTTCAACACATCAAATAACATCACTGTGAAAATTCAAGGAAGAAACATTGGCAGAGGCAAGGAAGTTTCTGAAGCTGTACGAGCAGACTCCTCCCGACACCTCCATCTGCCTTGACGAATGCGCCGTACCCTAACTCCCAAACACAAGCCTGCCTTATAAGGTGCTGGTATCTCTGCAAAGGCAGGACGAGCTTTAATGCTGCAACTAAAGGGACGAGAGAGCATTGCCTAAATCTGGCAGGCTCCTAAAGACAGACAGAGAGAGAGCTTTTTATCATAAACGTTTCTTAAGTTATTTGGGGAAAGAACGGCAAATCAGCAGTTGCAAGAGAGAACAGCCCCTAAATTAATGATTTTCCTTCTAATCTGCTCTACATGGTTTCTGGCTGTGCTGTCTGTTGTAGTTATCTCATGCTTTATAAAATACAGAAGAAAATAGGCAGAGAAGCCAGAAGGCACTGATTATTACTGACTTAACACCCCTCTTCACAAGCTGGCCGTACAAGGAATTGCCGAACAACTCCCAAACATGCTCTCCAACTCATTAAACAGCTATAATGCAATGGCCATATAAATGTATTTACATGACTGAATTGCACCTTGCATTAAAATCTGTAAGCGACACGTGGTGCAGAGCCACCTTTTCGGTGGCTGCAGCTTACATGTGTACTTACTGCCCAAAATGAAAAAGTTGGGAGTTACTCTGTTTCAGCGTTCACGCAGCAGGAGTTGCTTTGCTTGCCGACTCGCTACTGAAGCAAACTTAGCCAGAAACCACCACCCAGCCTCAAACTTCTCCCAGCCCTTCACGAATGTGCCGCAGCTTCCCATTCTCAATTTTTTTTTTTCTTTCTTTCTTTTAAGGAACAGTCTGAAAGCAAGAAGCCTCTTTGCGGGAGCACAAAAGAACGACAAATCAGCCCGGCCGCAGCAGGAAGGAGCCAGGCAGCTCTTACCTCTGCCTCGGAGGACAGCTGCAGAGCTGGAGGGGTGCTGGAGGCTGGGGAGAACATGCAGCAGGGCTTGCAGGGCAGCATGAGGCCCGGCCTGTGCTCATGAGCTGCCCCTGTCAGATTTTCCAGCAGCAGAATTGCAGCCAAGTCCCTGCCCATGCCTGAAGAATTTCCTGAACAGCATTCCCCGTTCTTTTTCTAACTGCTTTGAAACCACACTGTCTGTACTTCAATAAGGCTTTGTCAGGCCAAGTTACAGCTACTGGGCTGGCTCCAGATCGCAATTGCAAACAGATGTGTTTTGTATTAAAAGCCCCCTTCTCCGTGCACGCATTCAGACAGAG
>VWZI01022076.1:1197973-1210693 GCA_013396835.1 Psilopogon haemacephalus
CCCGCCCCCCCCCCCCAATCTGCACCCAGCCCTGGAGCCTGCAGGTCTTGCCTTTGCAGCTACAAAGCTGGCCATTTTGGTTAAAAAAGAATTAAAGGATTATATTGGTGGTGATTTTCTTTGGGAAGAGGAAAAACAGGGTGGGAGGAATCCCATTCCCATAGACAACACCTTACCCTGTTATATCTGCTTTGCTGCTACCAACGATGACAGGTGCCCAGGATAACCGACAGCTTTACCAAACCCCAGCAAGCAAGCAAAGGCAGGAATTCAAAATGCTGTTCACCACTACTCTCCTCTTACCTTTGCCTCTGTCTCTCCTAAAAACTGTGAGAAAAGAAAGCATATTTTTAGCCTCTCCAGACTCAGTTCGGCACATCAGAATTGTATCCTAATCTTGACACACACTCTTGTAGCTGCTTATACTAAAAATAATATAACTATTTTTGAGTACTTTCATCCCTCTCTACTTTCCAGCTGTCCAAACCCTTAAAAATATTTTAAGCACCTTGCACCTCCTTTTACAGAGCATTAACATTGCTCTGGTATTGGCTTAAGGAAAAGAAATAGAAGATGTAATGTTATACCTTTAGTCAGAACGGGTCCCAGTTCTTAATATCAGTAATCATTTCCAGACAGCACCATGGGTCAAGGCAGCAAACGTGGACTCTGCAGCTCGAGATGTCCTGTGCCTGGCATGTGCCCGTGAAGCAGAGCCGGAGTAGATGAAACACACATGGATGTCCCCCTTATTGCACCACAGCTAAGTCCCACCAAAGATGAAACACAGCAGCAGAGTTGTCAAGGTAACAATATAGAAAAGAGACAGTTTAAAAAGAGAGAGTTATATTTTTCCCACTTAATGTTCCTTTTCGAAACTGTGCACTCCACTTCCATTGGGCTGTTCTGCTCTCTGATTTACAGAGGTGTGGCAGCCAGATGAAGTGTTTACAAAAGACAAATGTGGCTGAGGGATTGGAAATAATTGGGAGCCTTATGTATGGTCTGATCCAGAGCTCATCGATGGCAGTGGGAAGCCTGCTGACCTCCATGGGCTGTGGATTAGGTCCATAGCATGGACTCATGTAGCTGCTGGAACACAAGATCTGCCTTACACACACTGGCAATGAGATCTTAGAAAACCCTATGGAAAAACCTATATGGAAAGCCTGCAGCACTTCATCCATCCATCTAGCCTGTTCTGAGAACTGCTGTGGTGACACAGAGAGTGGCAATCACCTGCAGACTGCCCTGCTACCAAAATGCCCTGTTCATAACTCCTGCCAAGAGCACTGTGTCAGTCTGCACAGGGCAGACTCTGGCAACATGGCCCAGCACCCATGTGCACTGAAATCAGTGGGGATGCACCCAGGGTGTGATGCTGTTTTGTAGAAGGCTATATGAATATATACTGCACCCAGACATTCTGCCTCAGTTGTCAGGACTGTAAGCCAAGGGAAAGGCATGCACACAAGCCACACACAACCTCTGGTGATAGCATTTTAGATTTATTTGCACAGCTTGTAAAGAGTCACTTTGTGCCAGAACAGAAACCACAGACTTTTGGACCACAGAAGTCACCAGAGCTGTCAATGCAGCTACAGGAGAGTCCCCTTAACTGGCTGCAATGGCAATGATAATACTCTTTGGGCTGGCAACCAGTAAGGGCTGAAACCAATGGCGCCTAAAACCTCTGCAGTCTCTTAGTATAAATAAACTGAAACAGAAAAATATGAACCACAGAATCACACAATTAAATTTTCGAGACAATCAGGCATCAGCAGAGCTGCCTGCAAGATGATGGTGGTCTTTGCCTTCTGTCTTAAATTTCCTCATGGTTTTTACTCAGCAAACCAGTTAGGTTTGGTGACAGGCTGTAACCTCAGACATGTCTTTTGAGCTAAGCACATGCTTCAGGGCTTTGTAGTCCAGGACTTCTTACAGCAGCCTGGCTCTGGCAGGACCAACAGTCAGATCATTTCCCACATGACAGTGCAGTACTTTGCAATTACTCAGCTCTTTACATAAATATGGTAACTCATTGGTTTTCAAATGTGAACCCCTAATTATTTGTCTAAGGAGGTACCTATCCCTGTAACAGTTTCAGAGAGGGAGATTTCTACATGCCCTCCACAAAACTCTCTTTTCTGTTGTCTTTCCCAGTTCCCCTGGGAGTAGTCCATACGTCTGTGGGCCACACGCTACAAAGCACTCCTGGAGATAACTTAATCCCTAATTAAAAATGTAAATGATCTCTTCTGTTTATGTGCCATACTTTCTATTTTCAGAATATTTATGCAAGCTAGCAGCGTGCTGGCAGGTAGAGACATGGAGAGGTGACAGCATTAATACTGCATTTTTTCCACTGGCATAATTAGTAGGCCAAGTCTATAAATATTTACATTAAATCTGTCAGGCATCACACCAACCTCACTGATAACTTAAGGGTATCTTACTGTAAACTGCATTAATGACTAACTATTTTGTCATCAGGCAACATATAAAACGCTCCTTCAAGCTAAGCCACTTTGACTAGGTTGTTTTTCTCTCTTTCTCATTTGGGTATGGGCTTTAAAGGTGCTCCAGGCATCAGAACTGTGGCTCAGGGACTGTTCCATTTTTCTGCTATTGAGGTACCATTTGTATTACCGCCTGTGCTACCAAAAATATATGAACCTTGCAAGTGTAAAACTTAACTTGATGTCAACATAACTATCTGTGTAAGTGCTGTTATTTCTCAGTACTGGCAGGGTTATGAGGATCAAAAAAGAAAAAAAAAATCAAATCAACCTTACTAGAGCTCTTTGGGAAGATAAAAACAAATCAATCCCCTTTGAGAGCTCCAGAATTGTTGCAGCTGGTAACTGCAAAAGGTAGAGACTTCTGGCAGGAGATCCACTCCACCTGGTTCCATGACTTTCTACACTGGGAAATATGAGAGATGTACAAAAGGCACTGTTTATACCTGTCCTTAATTATGCATTTTTTAAAAAAATAATTAACCAGCAGGTCATGGGAGTCTCTCTTTCCCTTCTACTCTGCCCTATCAAGGCCTCATCTGGAGTACTGTGTCCAGTTCTGCGCTCTCCAGTTCAAGAAAGGCAGGGAGAGAGCCCAACAGCAAGCTACAAAGACAACATTATCAGGGAGGTTGGACTAGATGAGGTCCAGAGGTCTGCTCCAACCCCTACCATTCTGTGCTGCATTTTGGCATTTTCTAAAAGCAGTTGAAAATTATTTCATATTCACTATTAATGATATTCCCAGCTAATTCCTTTTAACTGACACCACCCAGTCACATAGAAAATGAAGCTTGGGATTTTCATGCCATGTAGGTTTCCAGGAACCTTCCCAAGAAAATCAGGGCAAAACAGATCTGCAGAAAGAATCAGCATGTAAATGCAGGTGTGTGTGCACCTGGAGTGGAGGAAGAAGTCAAAATGAATTTTTTAATATCTGAATGAGATAATTAAGCAATCCCCTTGTCAGAGCTTTCTCTCCAATGACTTTCTTCTTAATCCATTAAATGTTTTGAAATATCACATCAGAATAAATATAGACTTCAAAATATTTTTAAAATCTCAGCTGAACAAAATCATCAGCCAGGTTGTTATTATCTGAAATCACCCTAAGCCTTGGACTCTTCTAATAAATCTCATGCACAGCTGTGTGGAAAGGGAGAAGCCAAGGCTTATATGAGTGTCACGTCCTTAAATGCAGAGTTAAGGTAGCTTTGGGGTTATAAAATTAACTCTTTTAGATCAGAAGGCAGCTATCAGCCTTCCTGATTGATTTTTCAGAGAGGATGGAGGGCAATGTAAAGAGAAAGAGAGGGGAGGAGAAAGTTCCTCAAATATATTTAACTAATGGCAGTAGCTGTGGGGGGAGGAATGCTTCATTGGAGGGAGAAACTCCATCTCTGTGTGTGCGTGCAGGAAAGGAAAGTCTGATTTGATGGTAGAGAGCAAAATCCTGTTTAAGTGGTGCAGCTGCAAATGAACGAAGGCACACAGGTCATCAGGTAATCACACAGAGGGCTGAGATGGGCTTGTTGGACAAGTGAAAAGGAAATGGGAGAAAATGAAAAAGCACTCGTGTGTGTGTGTGTGTTCAGCTGTAAGAAGCCTGTTGTGACTGTGCCTGGAGAGTGACTGAGCATGCAACTGTGCGCTGGAGGCAGCCAGACCTGCAGCACCTACATCTTCACCCACTGCTCTAGTTTCTTTAGAGCAGATAAACACGGCTACATTAGAGTAAGAAGCTATAAATATAGGACTGGTTATGAGATACACAATCTTCTAATTCTTGGCAGCTAAAGACAAAGAGGGTCAGAGCTAATGCTGCTGTGGTCCCGCTCCTGCAGGCAGGCTTTCCAGGATGCTCTGAACTCCAGTAATAGCAGGGGTGACCCTGAAATGGAGACCTTGCTTCACACAAGACTAAGTTATTCAGATACAAGTACTAAATTTTGGCCCTTCTATTCATCTGAGTTAGCAAACAGAGGGGTAATGTAAATGAATCAAGTGAAACAGAGTAAAAAGCCCTGATGCTACAGTAAATGTACAGGTGAGCTAGGGAACAGGAGGGCAGGACAGCAGACAGTGTCACTTGCACAAGGCTGAAAACACAAGGCGAGTTCAGGTAAGGACTGAGATTTATAAAAAGCCAGTCCTGGAGAACTGCTGCTCACAATCTGGAGTTCAGTAACATCTGCTACTACGAAACAAGGATCTAATGGCAAAAAGTCATCAAAGGCAGAGATCTTCCACTGCATAGACTCAGGAGAGCTGTAGAAAACGGAGGGTGGAGGATGGAAATTCAAGCATCCAGTGTGTCAGAACAACAGCAGGCTCATGCTTAATGTTGCTAACACCTGCATTGAGAGCAACCTACTCCTAATGGCTGTATTTTTGTCCTTAGGGTCCAAGATCTGCAGACTCCCTGAGCCCATTTGCAGACTGCAGTGCACCTAATCAGAAAGCTCTGTGCCGTGCTGCTTTTGCCACAAAAGCTGCAGCAGTGTTTACCTGTTGGCCAAAGAGCCACAGCCAGGGCTTCAGCCAGCCCTCCCCCCAGCCCCAACCACTGCTTTGCAATTATTCTGATGATTTCAGCCATTTGCAGGCTCTTCTCAGAAATAATTTAAGGCCAGTAGAGCTTGTTAATAGGTAAAATGGAAAGTGTTCCTTTTCATTTCTCCAGCAACATTAATGTAATTATCCTGAATCATTGTCAAACTACGTGGGCTGTAATTTCAAGGCAATATTACTATTACAGAGCCCTGTTCTTCCAGTCAGCATGTGCCATACTCCCCATCCAGAAGTTAGTTATCAATAATCAGAAATGTCTTCATCTAAAAACAATAGAGCCTCTCCACCTGCAGCACAAGAAGGAAGCAGGGTGACTGTCACCATGCAAAGTGAGCTGCTTCCCTGGCTTCTACCCCTCTGGCATAAGAAATACAAGAAAGAAAAAATAACTGTGAAGATTAATTTCATGCAGATATAAGAGCAAATGTGCAGTTGGCCAGGCCAATAATTATGCTTCTATTAAAGTCTTAACAGTATCCAAATTTATTACTCTTATCTGAGCAACCTTACCCTTCGTTCTCATACAGCTGCTCACTAAGCTTCGGTTAGATATATGCTCCAGCCCAGACAAATCTTCACCTCAGCCTGCAATAATCATCTTCAGGGGGAAAAGTTTCAAGTTTCTCTGACAGGTCTATCGTGGAGGGGATTTTTGGAGCACGGCTACGCCTTGCTGCTTACATTTAACACAGAGCATGGCTGCTGGTCAAGCAGAGCTGCTCAGCAGTCTGTGCTTATCACAGTCCTTCCCTCTGTGCTCCCAGCTATTTTTACTCCGTCAAGAAAGCAGCTTTGCTTGTTCTTACACTCAGATATCCTATTATATCACGAAGTTTAACACCACCAATGCACCCAAATTTGGCTCTACTGAACAATTTTCGTAGGCAGCATATCAGTACCTTGACAAAGCCATTAGGAAGACTCTTGCAGAACACTAACAAGGCAGACTGTCAGTCCATGAGCAGCCCTGGACACTGCCATCTGTTTTAATGAGCTGTGTGTGGTGTGACATTCTGGACTTTAGCATGTTCCTGTGAGCTTCCTGAGATGAGTAGCAGTGACCTTCGTACATAATATCTGATCCAAAGGAGAACTCTTGCCCTCTTCCCATGAAATTAGCCACTTGCCATCAGGCCAAAATGAGATGTGAAAAATGATATAAAACTGGATAGACATAGATATAACAAATTTTGGTTTGGTTTTTTTTTTTTTTTCTACAATGAGGGTGATGAGACACTGGCACAGGTTGCCCAGAGAGGTGACACAAGCCCTCTTGCCCAACATCCAAGGTCAAGTAGGATCTAATAGAAGAAGTCCTTGCTCACAGAAGGGCAATTTGACTAATGACATTTAAAGATCCATCCCAACCCAAACCATTCTATTCTTGGCTGTTAGGAGGAAGTTCTTTCCAGTGAGGGTGATGAAACACTGGAATGGTTTGCCCAGGGATGTTGTGGCTGCTCCCTCCCTGGAGGTGTTCAAGGCCAGGTTGGATGAGACCTTGAGCAACCTGTTCTAGTGGGAGGTGTCCCTGCCCAGGGTGGGGGGTTGGAACTGGATGATCTTTGAGGTCCCTTTCAACCTAAACCATTCTATGATTTTAAAAACTGATGCCCAACGTTCACTCTAGAATACGAAGCACGGAGAATCAAACTGATGAACACTCTTTGTCCACATTTTGCAAATTCCATATCTCTGCTTATATTCTGCAAGAGATGATAAGCTGCATGCTGCTCGTAAAGCAGCTCATGACAGTATGCAGATACTTGGAGATGTAGGGGAGTAATGATTATGCTTATATATAAATGCACACATGCACGTTTACTCACGTATTTTGAGTTTCAGCAAAGAAGTGAGGAGGAAGGCTTGAAAAGCAAATTGATAAGAACATTAAGCTACACTGCGATTCTGTAGCGTGTGTAAGCCAGAGAGAAGGGAAAAAGTTGTAGTGGCCTGAGAAATAAACACATGTTTGTATGTCAGTAATCATGCCTGACCTTTGCCAGAGAACTCGATATGGTAGAGGCATATCTGCGTGGATATTTACTCCAAGGACCACAAAAAAAAAAAAAAAAAAANATTCTAGGCTCAGATTTATCTACAGAGATATACCCAAGGGCCTTTCAATCTCGGCATCTCTGCTTCAGTTATTGGCAGGATGTCGCAAAAGGTAAAAAGCCACTTAATTGGGAAATCCCTTTATCACTGTAGCTATTGCCTCTCTGTTTCTGAGAGGATTCCTTCTGCTTTCTCATACTTAAGTGTCTCAGAGCCCAGGCTTGGGTTTTTTCCTGTGCTCAGCTGCAGCAGTAAGGGCTGCTATATCCTGCAGCCCTTACCTAAGGGCTGCAGAGCTAGAAGAGACTACTTGTACTTGCTCTGCTGCCCTTTGTCTAAATATTTATCTAATTCAGCAGCTGGTAAGGCTTAGCCCTCACTGCAGCATCAGAGAGGGCTGCAGCCTCTTCTGAAGAGTCATGCCAAGGGTGACTGTAAGAACGTTTGGCCCCACAAGAGTATGGAAGATAAAAACAAGTGCCTCATCCCTTCCTTTGTGGAGTGGAGAGTCAACATACAATTCAGTTCTTGGCACCATCTTCATATCCCATAACCTTGTAATTACAGACTTGGATTAGCTGTGAGCACAGTGACCCCAGCAGCCTGCAGCAGCACTATACTGCAGAAATCTTTCCTGCAGATTGGAGGAATGGAATGATATCCCTCTTGCAATATTTGCTCTTACATGGTAGAGAAATGAGTGGCTCATTTTTCTCCAAGCACCCACCTGAATGTAGCCTACAGTTCAGCAGTAATGAGATTTTTTTTTTTTTTTTCCTTTTTTTTGGTTAGTAGGCCATGGGGAAAGCCTTGTCTCATTCACATATTTTGGAGTGAAATTTTATCAGTGATATGATTAATGTTAACATTATTTCTGCCCTAAATTCTCCATTCTCTCAGGCTAAAAAATATGGTCCTGGATTTTCTGATCCTGTCCAGTGAGAATCACAAAGGAACTGCGGGAAAGGAGAGAAAAAGAGAGAGAGATGCTTCATATCTTGCATCCACACTTACTTTTTGGGCAAAGTAGCTGCCAGAAAGGTAAGACAGCTGTTCCCTTCTAAATTGCAAGGGACTCTATCTGCTCACTTTTGTCCCAGAATGATGACAAGTTTGTGAGGATGCTTCTCAAAAGTGTAGCACAGTTTTCATGTTGTCTCTTGCTCAGAGAGATATTTACAATTACAGTTCAACACTATGAAATCACTAACTGATTATTAAAACCAGCTTACTTGGTTCAGTTTTTTTTTTCAAAGTGCCTTTCTGTCCAAGTGCCTTATTCTCATCATTCAGACACGTTCTGTTCCTCCAGGGTCTGTGGATTGGGGGCATACTGAAGCTGGAAGTAAACTTTCCCTCCACTGTGGTGGGAAATAAGCCAAGTGAGGAATTCAATCCCACTCCCTCAAAACCTGCTTCCAAATGCAAAGGAGACCAAAAAAAAAGGCTTAGTGATTTTCGAAGTCCCTACCTTGCAGAAGATCAGCACGAGAGAAATCAACACAGCAGTCACTCTCAATGATGTGTGGAAACATGTATGTATATTTAAGTGGAGTGATATTTAAGTAACAAGTAATATATTGTTACAGTGGGGTTAGAGGTGGATTCTGCAGCAACAGCTCCTATCTGCAAAGGCCAGAAGTTAAGTGTCTCTCAGCATGCTGCTTTAGCAAGGGAGCATCTGCCCCCTTGTAGGAAGCAGCACCGTGCTGCATTTGCATTAGCACTGCTGAGCACAGCCTCCTCCTTTCACCCCTTCAGCTATTTATCATCATCATCGAAAATCAGGAGCAACCTAGCACAGCGTTAGAGAAGTTTCCATCCCTACTGTCACACAGAGGTTGAACTGACCTCCCTGCAAAGCAACAGCAAGGCCAGTTGCACTTCTTTTAACCTAAATCATGCAAGTAGTGAGGCTCTAAAGGAGAGCTGGTGGGGAGAACGTGTGTTTGCAGGGGATGCTGCTGGGAGCATGGTCTGGAACAGTCTCAAAGGTTTATGTGTTTATCATCCCAACACATAAACTTCCTCTGTTTCAGTAGGGCTCCCTTTCACTTACTTGTTTTTATTATTCTACAGCTGGAACCCCACAGCAAATCTCTCAAAGGTTAACAGGCCTGTCCAGAAAGTGCAAGAAACAGCCCGGCTACAGTCCATGAATTTTAATGCTCTGCATTACAACAATGAGCTATTTTTATACCGGATAGCAACTCCACAACCAGCACTATTTCAGTAACTGTGTAAGATATGACAGAGGCCAAGCAGAGGTGCAATAACCGTTGTAAGACAACCTGCCTGCAAACAATAATAGAGGACCACCATAAAGAGGGAATGGGAGAGAGAAGGAAAACAACAAACTGGTGAGATTCAGAGAAACTCCAGCAAGGGCACCTCCATCTGCTAGCCTTGGAAATCAAGTAAATGTTGTTGTGCTACAGCAGGTCGGCACACATTTCAGACAGATGGTGATCCCCATGTGAAATCAGTCAATCTTCCTTTGATAGGTTTCAGAAAGCCCTGCTGCTGTCTTCCTAAGAGAAATGACACCTTTATGCTGAAGTTACAGGTTGTTGCAGGCAAAAGGACAGAAATACACCCACACACTAGCCTGGTCTGCTATACACTCAAGCTGGCTGTGTATTTTGCTTGCAGGGAGTGCTTGAGACATCTCTCAGCCATGTGCTCTCCAAACCAACATGTTTCAGAAGCTATTTAAAAAATAAAGGTGGTTACCACAATACATGTGTTACATCTCCTCATTCACTGCAATGCAGTGAGCAGTAAATCTTTAAGTGATGCTTAAGCCTCACGCATCAGTAAAGGATTTCTGAGTGCCTTATGATAAAAGATTGTCACCATGCCAAGTTAGGGCCCATTGATTCTTTGGTGGTGCAATGAACCCTGAACTTGCTTCAGCACTGGGGAAAGGACATTTTGCCACATTAATCTTAGAAAGGTTGAGTAATCCTTTCCTCTTGCCAAGGAGCAGATGACCACATCATCCTGTGCAATATCAGCATAGCTCTGGTTGAGATCCACTGCTCCCCTGCGCTGCCAGAGGTGGAACCAGAGGCTCCTGGGTCAGGGGATGCAGCAAGCAGGCTGCAGCCCCCCACATAAGCAAAATGCTGGAGCACAAGTCATGTTTTAAGTACTTTCTGTAATAGATGCTTACGTGAGCATCTGATCAACTCAAAGTGCATGCAGTTCTATCCACAGACAACTGGAATAACCCATGAACAAAAACCTGCTTCATTGACTCTTTAAATGAACACCAGAAGCCCATCAGCCTTATGCTTTCTCCATCACTTTATCTACTTTCAAAAGTAGTCGTCCATTTGATCTCCTTCTGGCCTTAAAACTGTGAGAGTAAGGGCCAAACTCTCTATCTGGAAGACACATCACAAGATGTTAACAGTCAATCCAGACATGAAGGCTGGGACCACAGCTAGAGAGTAAGGGCCGGCAGGTTTGCACCATGATAATGCCTCTCACACCAGGGCCCCGAGGAAGTTCAGCTCTTTCTACCCTAAATTACTTTTATTTTTATAGAAAGATGAACCCAAGGAATCCTTAAACATAAAATCTGTCACAATTATGTGCTGGCATTTCTTTATAATTATCTTAAATACTTCCCTCTCAAGAACATGTGGTTGAAAATGCAAGAAAATTATGCTGATCCTTTGCTCGTAATTAGATGGATTCAATAAAACCTGGTGCTTAGCATGTTTTGCATCTGTATGCTCTTTACAGAAAATTAACCTCCAAAATATCTCTATCATTTTGTCGTCCTTTGCTATCCAGCACATTTGATCTGGCAAGCATGGTTTTCATAAAGAGATACTCCTTGAGGATTATTTGAAGTCATTGCTTTGCCCACAAAACAGTTCCCTATTACTTCAGTTTCCCCTTCTGCTACTGTTATGCCAAGCTTGGAGAATCACAGGCTTTGGCTTGTTCTGAGAAGAAACCAGTTATGGCACTGGTGATTCTTCTTGGAAGCCTGGTTAATTAGGAAGGAAATAAGAAGTCTCATTTTCATGGTGGGAAGAATAAGGGCAGGGAATAGTGGTAGTCTCACAGCTCACTGCTACAAATAGCTTCCAACCAGCATTTGGACTCATAGAATCACTCAGGGTAGGAAGGGACCACAAAGGTCATCTGCTTCCAATCCCCCTGCCATGGGCAAGGACACCCTACCCTACATCAGGCTGGACAGAGCCTCATCCAGCCTGGCCTTAAACACCTCCAGTGATGTGGCCCCTACCACCCACCCTGGGCAACCCGCTCCAGGCTCTCACCACTCTCATGCTGAACAACTTCCTCCTCACATCCCATCTAAATCTCCCCACCTCCAGCTTTGCTCCATTCCCCTAGTCCTGTCACTACCTGATAGCCTAAAAAGTCCCTCCCCAGCTTTTCTGTAGGCCCCCTTCAGATACTGGAAGGCCACAATAAGGTCACCTCGGAGTCTTCTCAAACTGACCAGCCCCAACTCTTTCAGTCTGTCCTCATAGGAGGGATGCTGCAGTCCTCTGATCATCATTTAGCCAAAACATTAGCTCAAAATGTTAGCTGCTTCTTGAAATTGAAAGCAAGGATGAATATGTACATTTCAGCACGAAAAATGTCTTTCTTAGGGAGCACCAATGAAGTTAAAGCTGCTGGTAGACTCATAAACCCTGTTGCCATAGTTTACTTCTGGATGCAACTTCTGTATTTTGATTCAGATACAGAAAAAAAAAATAAAAATCCCTAGGAGGTGATAAACAATTGCCTGTTTTCCTGTGCAAAATGGCCCTTTGTGTCATGGAACTCTTACTAATTTTCCTGTGAGTGCAGAAAGTTAACTAAAAATGCTTATGCATACTAAAAGAGCCAAAAGATATTTATGAAGCTCCTTTCTGCTGTCTCTCCAGAGTGGTCCAATATGTCTTCAACCCCATATATAAGCATCTTTATTTACTGCTCTGAGTATCTGATCTTCTTTTCTCTTTGTGTGAGAAATTTTTCTTCTTCCTTCTGACTGCTGTTCCCATTTCTAAGCCTGAGGAATACAAAATAAATATGGCACTGCACATAAACAACACACAATGTAACAGAGCTTCCAAATCCAGAGTCAGCTCAAGATACCAAGCTCAGTTTCTTTCTCAGTGACCGGTGTCCTCTAGAAGAAATAATAATTAGATGGCACAAGGAGGAGGAAAAGAAGTCACGTGGAATGATACAAGGATTTAGTCAAAACATAACTGAAACACTGATTAAAAAAAAAAAAGCTTTAAAAATGCTTACAGCCTGAATAAGACAGCATTATTATCTGTAAAATGGATGAAAAATAAAACCCCTCCAACAAGAAAAGGACTTCAGAAATTTGCTACACGCTAATGCCATCTACCAGGCATCAGTGGAAGTAGCAGAAAAAAAAAAAAAAGAAGTCAAAACACCGAAATACAACAAAGGTTAAGTTAGAATTTGTACATAAGCCCCAGGTTTGTTTTATTTTAGCAAGTATTAAATTCAAAACCTTGTTCTGTCTTTCCTTTTTCTTTCTTTTTTTTTTTTTTTTTTTTTT
>VWZI01022076.1:1210731-1222612 GCA_013396835.1 Psilopogon haemacephalus
TTTTTTAGAGCAAGGATGTCAGGGCATCCACAAATGCAACTATTTATCACTTTTAATTGGCAAGGCTGTGGAAAAAAAAAAAACCAACCTTTTTAATTTCCCTTCCAACATGACTTCGAGGCACAACACATATTTACAAGACTTCTAACTATCGTCATTCTCCTGTGAGCTGCCACTCTTTTATGCAAGGAAAGAAAACCTTATTTTGTGCCAAATTCTACACTGTCTCCGAGCCTCCTCAAACTACACTGAATGTTTTGATCAGTGAGTCCAAGCTCACGAAGCTTTGCAAGTAGTTACACTGTCAACTTAACCATATTCCTTATCTGTATGTGGAGAGCAGCTTCCAAGGAGTCCCTGATAACTGTACAGGGGCTGCTGCCTCTCATGTCCCAAGTGGCCTCAGATTTACAGCCAGATCCAAAGTACACCTCAAGCACTTATAAAAAAACTTAACAACAAAGTTGTTTCTCCTTAAGAAATATTCTCACTACCGCTGGAGATGAGCTCCTCAAGTCACCTCCTAGAGCTCCTCCTCATTTTTGTCTTCTCAACCATGCCTTTTGTGCAAATGACAGAAAGCTGAAACAAATGAGCCTCAAAGGTAGCACCAAGAGTGTTGCTGTGTTATTTTAGGGAACTAAGTAGACCTTTCTTATTGCATCTTTTGGAGAGAAAACTTTTACTGAATCTTGTCACATCAAGACAGCTGACTTGCATGGCCAGTGAGGCTCTGACTTCTTTCTCTGTGCTCCTCCCTTGCCAGTTCACCTGTGTTAGCAAGCCCAAGGCAGTTAGCAACCCAGTTAGGCTGTGAGTCATGCTTTGCCTTAGCTTTGCAATGACAAAGACAGTTGCAGTTGGACCACTTCTTTGGTCAAACTTTCTACAACTGCTGATCCCACTCTCATCTCATATCTACCTACAGATAGAATCATAGAATCAGTCAGGGATGGAAAGGACCACAGGGATCATCTAGTTCCAACATCCCTGCCATGCCCAGGGACACCCTACCCTAAATCAGGCTGCCCACATCCTCATCCAGCCTGGCTGCAAACACCTCCAGGGATGTGGCCCCAAACACCTCCCTGGGCAACTCTTTCCAGGGCTCACCACTCTCACGCTAAAAAACTTCCTCCTCACATCCCATCTGAATCTCCCCACCTCCAGCTTTGCTCCGTTCTCCCTAGTTCTGTCACTACCTGATAGCCTAAAAAGTCCTTCCACAGCTTTTCTGTAGGCCCCCTTCAGATACTGGAAGGCCACAATAAGGTCACCTTGGAGTCTCCTCTTATCCAGACTGAACAGCCCCAACTCTTTCAGTCTGTTCTCACAGCAGAGGTGCTCCAGCCCTCTGATGTGATCATTCCTTGACTCCTGCCAGGACAATTCTAGACATGGTCTGAATTCTTTCCTGCAATGACCAGCTCTTGTCTTAGCTTTTGCAAAGTTTGCAGCCTCTTGGAGAACTTTTTAAAGTCTACTTGTGAAGGCTTCAGCTCATGGTTTGGGACTTGCTTTGTGTAGATTTTTATGGATTCTGAAGCACATACCCTTGACTATGCAGAAAGCTGTGAAATCAGTGTAACTTCACATGCATTAAAATCAACTTGTGCTATAGCACAAGAAAGGACAAAATACACAACTAATATAGATATAATTTTATAGAATTCTCTAAGCAACACAGGACCATAAAGCACTGAGATGGAAAAGCGTGGCCAGGACCTTCTCTTTAGCCTATGTACTTTTTGAAATCTGAAGTGAGGTTGTTTTGTTTTTTTTTTAAATCTTTCAACTTCTCTTTTGAATGTCCACCAGAAATAAATAGATGCCTGTACAGTCTTACAACAGTGAGAAATAGATGCAGCTATGAAGTCTGCCACTGCTGGACATGGTCTCCATCTGCTGAGGCATAGAAAGTACACACAGCAAGTGAGGGAGAGACAAAACAATACCCAAAACCAGCAGAGCATAATGTGGACCTGAACCTCTTTGAAAGGTTAGAGAAAACTTCCACTTCAAAAAGAACATCACCTACCTATGTGCCTATTATTTCAGCCACAACCTTGTTTCTACCAGTAGCTAACTTTACCTGAAACTAATAAAATAAACCAAACTTTTAGTCCCTAATATATCTTCAGGAAAATACTCCAGAAACTCTGGCAGTTAGAAAGAAACTTTTTTTTTTTTTTTTTCCCCGGATGCATATATTCAGATCAACATCAATTCTTTACATCAAATTTACCTTCCCCCCTCTCCAAAAAAAGTACTTTCACATATCAACCAACAGAGATACAACCCAGAAATTCTGCCATTGTCTCTGATCTTCCAGAAGGACAGGAACAAGAGCTATTTAGCCACCACACTAAGTCTGTCACTACAATGGGAAGTTTCAGATGATGAAGCTGTGCTGAATAGTCACTGATTAAGACATTGCAGCAGTGCTAGGAGTTGCAGTTGATTCAAGGTGAGAGGAATTGCACTGAGCTGGAGTTAGCTGGCAATGTACAAAGAGGAATTTCCATGTTGTCAAAAAATCTTCTGCTGTGTCTGATTCTGGCATTATTTCCTACTGGCTTCTTAAGAAAAAACAAGCCCTCATCACACTCCTCTGGTGCTTCCTATGCTCCTTGGATGAATATTCTGCAAATGCAAATAAAATGTTCAACAGCAGCAATTTACTTTCTGTCTCTTATTAAAAAAANGGCAGCCAGGCTTTTGTATTGGGAGCTGGAAGCAAGTGTATTACAGCAAAGTTTCTTTGCCAGGTCTGAGGTCCCCTCCTTCTGCCCTCTGCTTTCTGTGAGATAACACTCATAAGGCACCACAAGGGCCATATTAAGGTGGTGCTGGTCTCTCTGTTTTCTCTCATCTCTACTATAGTAAGTGCCTGCATGACACTAGCAGGATGTAAGCACCCATGAAATTTAGTGACGGTGATCTATACCCATATTCCTGAACTGCAGAAAGAGGACACACAGATAATCCCAAACTGGGCACAGAATCAATACTGGGGAGGAATATTTCATTACTATCACAATGTAAGTCTATGGTTTGGATAGCCTGTGTCAGGAGAGGCGAGACCTGCCATCACAAAACTTTTATTTCCTATCTGTTGGGCTTTTAAGCTTCCAGTTATGCTTGAGACCGTAAGGTTTTTCACCCCTCCTTGTATCCAAAACTGCAAACATGCAGTGCAACCATGCTCCTGTTGGTTCTCCTCCCTCTTACAGAACAGCATTCACTGCCTCTGGTTTGCCTGTCTTTATTTTGCCAGGGTGTTGGCAGCACACGGGTTAATGAGATGATTATTTGAAGGAAAAACATTTCCAATAAATCAGCAGATAGCAAAAAGCGGAAAAGTACTGGAGTAATTTTTTTTTTTTTTTTCTGCTCACAATTTCATTACGCTCTTGGCTTTGAGCCATTATAAGGTAAATCACCCAAGTCATGTTGCACAGCCATTTCTGAAAGGATGGTTATTTAAATCGGCCTGTAAGGCACGCTCCTTGTTTTGAATGGAGAATACTGCTTATTTTGTATGGCACTTTATGCACATTTAAAAGTTTTGAAAAGAGAGCTGCAGTCAAAACCAGAGCTGTAATTTGTCTGCAAACAGCACATCACGGCATCAGCCTCAGTGTAGTCCACATAGCTCACATTCTCCTTTCCCTCCAGCATCTTCCTATTCTACTCCCTTCTGGCAACAAACCTTGCAGCCAAGCTAACCAAAGGCAGGATGTATTACCTTGACCTGGGCAAGCCTGCTGAGCTGGTGATGCTCACTAACCCACTCCCCAAGTTTTCATGTCTATCAGCCTCTAGCATTCACTCACCAGTCACTGGCTCATGGCTCCTCAGCAAACACTGAAAATCTGCAAAAATGTTCTGCTTTATCATTGGGAAGAGCCTCCTGGGATGGAAGTCCCAGGAAATGTCAGCTGCTGGCAAGAAGTTTTTGAGAGTCTTCATCATTCTCTTTATCCCCTACAACATGAGCGTTACTGAGAGGAGACAGAGCAGGAATAGCAACACAACAGCAGAACACTGTGCACAAAGATGGGGTATGAATAAAAGGCAAATATTGTAGTGCTGCAGGTAGCCTTGAAAGCATCAGCTTCTCCCTGCACAAACTGTTTCCCAGCCCGTTTTAATGGCTTCTAACTTCACACAGTGCCATTAATGCTCAATATATTTCTCTTTGCAGCTCACAGCTTTCAACTTAATGTGTTCATTGTTACTTTTCCTCTTCTCCTCAGAAGTCAGTGAAAGTGCATTTACCTTCACGATTCGGAGTTTTGCACAATTTACTGAAACACTGAGCATCCAATTATAAAAACCACACAAAAACCAAGCACACCAAAAGAATCTCCAGGTAATACAATAAAAGCACCTTCACACACACTCTGACAGACAGGAATCCCAATTAATGCCTTACACAGAAGCTCTTTGTGCTTTATGCTCAGACTGGGAGGGAGAACCTCACATTTGCTGCACGTAGATGCAGCACAGTTCAGATAATTTCCTTTCCCACTGCTCAAAACAGGGCAGAGGTTGCTTGCTTTCACCTTCCATCCACTGCACCAACCTCCTACTTGGGCAAGGCTCAGCACAGCAAGTAGCTGCTGCAGAAGACAGAAACTCTTTCCTGGTTTCTAAACTAGTTGGCAGACATTTCCAGCTGCTTTTCAAAGCACGTTCCCCTGTCAGTCAAAATTACAGGGTATAATTAAGCAGGCAATAGCTAAGCAATGTCTGTCTTCTACCCAAGAACCCAACAAACAGATTAATTTACCAGTGAAACAGAGTAAGATGAGTTCCTATTAAAAAAACCAAACCCTGGCAGAATCAAGGTAACATCAGTTTCTTTTTTTTTTTTTCTTATTTAGCAGCAAGTTAAATACAGTAATTTTCCTGCAACACAGAGATTCTAAAGTTGCCAAGAATGCAAAGCTTTCTGTGTTAGCCCATACTAAAGTTGGTGATCTCCGTTCAAGCTGCAAATTCAGCTCATGAAGACATCACTGTGTCATTCAGCCTCACTATCAGGACGCTAATATCTTCTTCTATCTGGCAAGTTTCAATTTGGTGTCCCCTGAAAATAAGATTTGCTACCCTGCACTGGGAACTCACCAGCACTAATCTACCCAGCACCAGCTCCCAGAGCCAAGAAACAGAACTGCCCCAAGGCAATACCCCAGAAAGACTCAATCACCTTCAGCTTCCTCTTCCTCTCTTGGTGCCCTCCTGTCCTTCTAGCACACACAGAGCATGCACCTTAGCACAGACCTGCAGAAGATTGTTGAGGACCACAAATCTCACCAAGGCACTCACTGTGCTGCCTCACAGCTACTCAAAAATGGCATCAGATATCAGAAGGATGACACACAAACCACCTTAGGAATGTCAGAATCTGAGAGCCCTGGTAGCCTTCTAAATACCTCAGCTCTACCTGACATTTCTTTGTGCAGTATCTGGTAACTTTGCATCATTGAACTTTAATTAGTTTAACAACTTGCAAGGGACTTTTTAACTCAACAGGTTTTCCATTGTAATGTTTTGGTTGCAGCAAGAGATCACGCTAAGATAATGAAAAGTATTGGAGCAGCTGAAAACTTAATTAAAACACGTAAAAATTAATTATACTGCTCATCATTGATTTTGTCTGTAAAAAAAAAAAAAGCTGATATTGCAAACAGGAAATCAAAAGCAAAGAGTTCATGTAGAGAATTGCTGATGCAAAAGTGATGTATTACAGAAAAAAAAATGATGTTCCCGCTGAGAGGAGCCATTCACTCTAGGTCCACCATCCAGTGCTGAGCTGAATTCCATCCCACCTGGCAAAATTGCCAATCAAGCATCAATAAGGAGGCTGATTAAGGTGAAGCCAGAAGAACTGAATATGTTATGCGAATAACACAACTATTATGTAGACAATCGCATGTGAGATTAGAATGACACGATTAATAAAGACAGCCTTCCCAGCAGCTTTTTCTGCCTCTCTACAAAAACAGGAGTTCAGTAGTGCAGCCATGAAATTGTCATTCCTTGGGCTCTCCAGAAATGTCTGAGACACCTGTCCTAGGACTGCACTGCTTGGTGTTGCCAACCAGGGCAAAAAAATCCCTTAATGGCCACAACCAAACAGGATCCTGCTTATGCCTGCATTCAGCCCCCACTGTTAGGGTGGTAAAGGAAGCAGGTCAATGCTCTAATCCTGTCTGCTTTATCCTGGAAAAAAAAATTACAGAGTGTTTTCTAACTGAAAACAATAATAATCTCTCCCTCCTGTCAGTTCCTGAGCTTGTTTACAAAGCATAGTTATATCCTTTTTTTTTTTTTTTTCAAGTTGGAATCAACCGAGCCAGATAATGCATGCTTTCAATAATATACCACAGCACTGAAAGGCCAACCCAGTAGTGGAATTAATTTTATCCAAAGCTCTACCATAGGCTCCTTTGGGCAAGTCACTTAACTTCTCCAAGCCTGAAGTACGGAACGAAGGAAAAATACGGTTTTACCAAAATCAGCAGAGAGATTATCTATTATTTATAAAGCATTTTCAGATCCTCAAGTAAAGACCACGGAAATGTAAAGAAGTACTGACCCAGATAAGGGTTAAGAGCAAAATCTTTTTCCGACTGACAGCTCTCAAATGACCTTGTAATGTTAGGATTTATTTTCACATGCAAAGAAAGATGTGTCGGGTCTAGGAGCCACGTTTTGCTCTAACTGAGGATGACTTGCTATCAACAGGAAAACAAGTTTAGTCACTGATCCAAATGTCAAGAGCTGCCAAATCAGTGCTTTGATGAAATGTCAGGAATACCAACGTGGTTTCAGGTCAGCTCTGATTTAGCACAGTGGAGGCAAAATGGAATCTGGTCGCACTGGGGTTTGGGTTTTCCATTTGCTTTTGGGTTCCCCCCGCCCTGAACAGGAAAATAACCAGGACCTATCAATATATGCATTATATATACTTCTTCATGTTCTTTGAAGTGAAGCTAAAAAAAGCCCCAACATCTAAACCCATAAATATTTCCATATCTGTGTTTTAGAGGACTCTGATCTCCACATGCTGCAGCTTCAGGAGTACAACTACCCCATTTAATGAGACAACTGAAGCATTCACATTTGGGAGGGGGTGGGGAGGGGGTTTCCACACTTGCCACTGTGCCTTGTGCACAAAGATACCATGCAAAGAGTCTCCCATACTGTGCCGGTTTGAACGAATTGGAGGATTTTAATGAGAAATTAGATTACAGGCTGAGAAAGGAAAACAACATTTTATTCTACGCCACTCTTCGTTCACTGAGAGGGTATAAAAGTTAGAACCCAAACAAAGATAAGACAGAGCTGTTTGAGCCATGCTCGTTGCAGCATCTCTCTCCCTGCCTTCTTAGCTGGATCTGTGTAACCCAGTTTCCTGCTACTAAACCCCTTGGCTGATCTTCCTCACTTACCTGGCACATAAGAGAGAGAGTGGGATAAGAATGGGAAGTGGGGGGAAGGAGGAAGGGTGGTTGGAAACCCCTCTTAGGGACTCTGATCTCGGGAAGGGCTGTGGTGTTTCTGTATTACCTTTTTACTGTATATATCTGTAAATATTGCATATATTGTAAATATCTGCTTGTATATTGTGCAAAGCTGTAACAGAAAGCCTCATTCCTTAACTTCCAGCTGTCTGAGTCTAGCCTGGGCAATTTCAGAGTGTGTGTGTATGTGGGATGGGGAACTCTCAAACCACCACACATATCCAAGGGTGTTCACAGGAAGCAAAACACAATCTTTTTCACCACTGAATGTGAAAATGACAGAAATCACAAAGCAGGCACATTCAAAAAAAGATGATTGTATACTATTTTCTTAGCTAGCAACAACCAAAAAAAAATACAAACAACTAATAGCTGTTATTTGAATTCATTAAATTAATCCCAATGGGATGCCTCTTTTGGTTAAAGCAACCAGATGTTTCCAAAGAAAATATTTAAAACATCCATATGCCATTTTCAGTAAAACTCTCTGGGAAAAGGGTGGCAATCAAATCCTTGGCATTGCAAGAAAAGTGCCAAGAATTTCGGCACTGGAAGAAACTGCAGCTATTTTGAAATTCTGTCCCAGCAATAAACACAATCTTACAAAACACCTGGGTAACTTTACACAACTGATTTTCTCACTGGCCACGCAGAAAAAAACATCATCTCTTTAAGAATGAAGTGTGCTGCATGTTCCCTTTCCACACCCAGTGCCTGGTAAGGAAATACCTGTAGCGGAGCAGCACAGACAGGCAGGTATCTGCACAAGCAGGATGCTTCCCCCACTGCAGGTGAACAGCAGAGTGGTTTGCTGCTGAGTTGCAGGGATGGTATCTCACATAGAAAGCACCTGGACAAAAACTGGCTGAGTTGCTGCAAAAATGCAACTGTCACAACTGATGCTCCCACCCATAAGCTCCAGATCATAGAATGGTTTAGGTTGGAAGGGACCTCAAGGATCACCCAGTTCCAACCCCCCACCATAGGCAGGGACACCTCCCACTAGAACAGGTCACTCAAGGTCTCATCCTGGCCTTGAACATCTCCAGGGAAGGAGCAGCCACAACTTTCCTGGGCAACATATGCCAGTGTCACACTACCCTCACTGGAAAAAACTTCTTCCAGAGATTGAGTTTAAATCTCCCCTCTTCCAGTTTAAACCCATTACCCTTCATCCTGTCATTACAGGGCCTTGTAAATAGTTCCTCCCCAGCCCTCCTGTAGTAGCCTTCAGATACTGGAAGTACCCTTCAGCTACTCCAAGGTCTCCTCAAAGCCTTCTCTTCTCCAGGCTGTAGAGCCCCAACTCTCATAGCCTGACCTCATAGCAGAGCTGCTCCAGCCCTCTGATCATCTTTATGTCCTCCTCTGTACTCACTCCAACAGCTTCATGCCCTTCTTGTGTTGGGGTCTCCAGAACTGTACACAGTACTCCAGATGATACTCTGCAATGATCTATATGCTTCAACCTGTATTAACACATACAGGAGTGTTTCTAAAGGACCCTTTATGTGCAAAGTAGAATTCTGGTCTCAAGTCTCAGCACACACTTTAAGCCAATTATCTATCCAGTATTACATACCGAGGAAGTCGTATTGTGGCACTTGAAAACCCAAATAACGTCCTGTTGCCAGCATGGCAGCAATTCACTTTATAATTCAACCTGGACAGCACTTCCATAGGAGAGAATATAAAAGTAGCTCCTGCCAGGAGAGCACTGCCAGGTTCTTTATAAATACTACAGAAGTTTCCCCGAGCAGGTGGCCCATCAAACTCAAATAATTGATCCATGTCAGCTAGACCTGGAAGCTCAATAGTACAGCACATCATTACAGCAGTCAACATAAGAAGAAAGTCCTTGTGGTTTCCCCTGCAGCAAGCAGTTGAAAGGAGACTGAAAAGCTCTGCTATCTTTTCAGCTTTGCACATACTTCCCTTGAAGTCTTCAGGGGAACGGCAAATACTAATAACCCCTGCACCAGGCCCCTCCTTGAGGACTCACCTGCTTTTCTGAACATAGGTGCATTATAATATTCTCTTTTTCTTTATTGGAAGCAGTTCAATGTGGATGAAAAAGGAAGAAAAAAAAAAAAAAGAAAAAAAAAGAAAAAAAAGCCGAGATCCTTGGCAGGTTCAAGCGGTGCCGTTAAACGGCCCATTTCCCGAGGTAATGTGCAGGTTTAATGGGAGACTTTCGTCCAGCCGACAGGACCACACTGCTCTTGGTGGCATTGCCATGATGACTGTGACAGTGGCAGCTGTTACAAAGGGCACTGATTCATTATCGCAGGCAGATGTAGCCATCGCAGCTGAAATCACTGCTGCCTCAAAGCTACCTGCTGGAGGGGACAGACCCTGGCAGGGATGGGGTCACCATTCTTTAGAGCCTGAGTCCTTCATGCCAAGGGAATTGCTCCTAGTTATGGTGGTCTTCCCTGGTCACACATGGTAATGACTCCTCCACCTCAGGGGCACAAAACTGCACTTCCTCAACTCAGCCACAGCCTACGCTGGTTATCATTTTTTCTTAAGCATCGAAGTCTCCATTGGAAGTCGGAGGGTTGGAAATTTAAGGCTTGGAAGTAGCTTACTAAGTACGCACTAGAACTTTGAAAGGATAAAAAGCGATGTCTGAATCATTGCAAGCACAGAAGAAAGCTCTATCAGGCACAATCATTTAATGAATTATTTATTGAATTTGCACGGGCAAGTCAGAGAAAATGCAGCTATTAAAGCAGTAGCCTGCAACCTGTTCTTTGCCTGTGAGATCTTCCAGTGCCACCCACAGCAATGAAAAACGGAGAAGTTTCTACCAAAACAGTATGAAAGGCAACGACTGGCACTACCTATGGAGTGCTGCTCCTTCAGTATCATGCCTGCAGCACACAAAAACTCGCAGACCACTCCATCAAACAGACACCACTACAAACTATCATCTACAGAATGTACTTCTTTTCTTATGTTAAGCACCTCTGTTCCTAGGGGGGCTTAAAAATCATTTGGAAACTTCACCAATGACTGTACATCTAACACTGTCAGAGATGCTTGCACAAAAGTTGTTTCAAAGCACTTGCAAACAGTGCAGCAAGCCAGCTAGGGTGGATGCTGCTTGCCAAGCAGGAGGGGGGAAGGTTAGAGAGATTTCTCCCTGATAAATTTTGTGCCACCAAATACATAGCAGCTGAAAATTAGCTCCGCGTGAGCTGAAGTTAGCCTAGGGACTGCAGTATGCACAAGCCCCATAGCCCCCACTGAGATCCTTTGCTGCTCACAGTTCTGAGAGGGGGCTCCCTGCTGAGAGATATGGAAATTTAGGCACTCCTAAAGGAAAGAGTGAAAGAATCCTCTTTCCATCCCCTCATTTTCTCTACATGTAAGGACTCAAGATGCAATCTCACAATGTGGCAGGTAAACTTGGAACCTTTCAACATTGTGTGTTAACAGCTTCATTCCTAACACCACCTGTAACATGAGCAGACCCTACAAGTGCTAGGACCTTTTTCAAATAAGAAAGATACTGAAGATGACTTGGACATTGGAACACTGCTATAGACAAGTTCAGAAGCTTATTGATTTGACTTTGAGGCTTCTTTTATTCCCCCTAAATTTTAGGCAGTAAAGCACTAAGGACAGTAAGCTTGGACCTCACCTCTCTGTTCCCACCAGCTGATCCCAGGGCAGCTCTCAGCAGAAGTCAGGCAGAGCTCAGGTGGGTTAAATCACCCCCTGGAGAGAAAGGAGAATTCTGGGTGCCTGTGCTCCCACCTAAGCCCTTCAGCAAGATGTATAACATTACATAAGATGACATCAAGCCTTTATTTTTCAGTTTCCACCTCCATAAAGTACGTATAATAATACTGAATTGTAAGGCTTAATTAGATAATTAACATGAAAGTGCCTTTAAAAAGGCTATGTACACACACAGTACTACTGTATTATTAGTGTAGGCAGGCATGGGGAGCTCTTAGAGATTTTCCAGCACGTTATTTGTTATTCTGGAAGAAGTCTTTAACTGCATACAGCAGTAGTATAATTATTATCATCATCAGATTCACTTTCTAAAGTTATTTATGAAACACTGTTCAGAAAAAAAAATAAAATTGAAAAGCATCAAGCTAAGTAGCACTGAGCTGAGTTTCTGTTTTGTTGTGTATGCTGATTAGGAATGGTGTTAAACTGTTGCTTTGCTGTAGTCAAAGTGCTGGTGCCAGAAATTTAGTTATATGTTTGCTACTAGAACCATCATCATTCAGATGCAAATGGTAGGTATCAGCAGTTTCCATGTCTTTTTGTTTTTATTTGCATTTCTTTGCTTTTTTTTTTTTTTTTTTTTTTTTTTCCCTATT
>VWZI01022076.1:1222668-1256466 GCA_013396835.1 Psilopogon haemacephalus
TTTGGGGTGGGGTTTGTGGAGGAGTCTACTGTAAGACAACAAGAACATGCAGAATCTTGTTGCATAGCTGATTTTCACTGTACCACAAATCCAGGAATTTCTTAACTGGGATGTTAAGAGGAAGTTCTTAACAGTGAGGGTGGTGAGACACTGGCATAGTTTGCCCAGGGAGGTTGTGGCTACTCCCTCCCTGGAGATGTTCAAGGCCAGGTTGGATGAGGCCTTGAGTGACCTGTTCTAGTGGGAGGTGTCCCTGCCTATGGCAGGGGGTTGTAACTGGATGATCTTTGAGGTCCCTTCCAACTTAAACCATTCTATGATTCTATATACATATATAAAGTCATTAAATTATGGTATATATATTTAAAAATATTAAATTATGACCATAAGCAGAGGTTTCCATCAGACAATAAATATGCTGTTCTACCTTCATTAAAGGATGCATGATACAACTACTCCAGCTCAATGGTACTTCTTGGTATGGGAATAAGCAGGCTGGCTCAAGGGTTGGATTGGATGATCTATGAAGTCTCTTCCAACTGAACACATTCTGTGATTCTGTGAAAACTACTCACTTACGTTATATAAATATGCTTGTATTTCAAAAAAATCCCTCACAAGGGGAATCCTCCTCCTCCCACGAGGAGAATTTATCCCTACAACCCTCTTTTTCTGATTCCCTTTCAACCAAATGTCATAGTAAACTATACTGTGATCAAGCTCACATGAGGTTCATACGTCTACCCTCAGCCAGTTTTCTCTTAACTGACTGCCATACAAAGTAAAATCGGATACAGATTGGAGATAAGTCTGCACAGCTCAGGACTCGGCCCTGACATGTTGCATCGAGCATGTTTCTTCAGAAGCTTAAAGACAGGCCCTGTTGGACCTGGCAAGGATGCTCTTCTCATTCTTAGCAATCAGGCAAAACCAAGGTTATTTTCCCATGTAAAGAAAAAACAACCTACTTTTCTCTATTTCATACTGTCTGTACAGCTATGGCATAGGGAATGAAGAGGTCAATTCTCCCCATAAGCGCACAGAAGCTTTCACATATCTACTTCCTATCAGCAAGAACAAGAATTAGCTGAACAAATTCTTTTCAGAGCAATAAAATTGCCAGGAACTGCATTCACCAGCCTACAGCTTCTAATAGTCCATATCAGTACTTTTTACTTTGAAGAAATCAATAAACCAACATATTCTCCAAAGAGAAAATATCTATAAATCTCATTTTCAATAATAAATTTTAATTCTTTATTCTGCTCATTTTGATCAGTCTCCACCATTCTGCTACAAAACCGGGCAGAAAATGTGCTTCCACACAACTTTAATTGAGTAGAAAACCCTCCATAAAAGAACAGGAAAGAAATCTAAACAACATCAAATATTTATATCATGGGAAAACATCAAGAGATCTTTTCTGCAGCTTGTACTGTATATATTTCACATGGAAATTAAGCTGAGTGGTTCCTCTTCATAGCTTCAAGCTGCTGCTAATGCTTCATAGATTTTTCAGGCAGACAAATATTGGTGGAAAGAGTTTTATAGCCTTCATACTGAAGATTTATGATTAAATGTGAACTAAAAGTCTAATGCTGTGACATGTGGCCTTGCCTCAGACTCATTATAATTTGTACCCCTGGTTTAATTGCTGCTGTTTGAATGCAAATCATCCTCGCCCTTCACGCAGCTCTGCCATATTTGATGTCAGGGTGGGACATCCCAGACCTGCTGGAGGTCTGCGTGGCTTACACTAAAACTAGTGCTGGCTTACACCAAAACTGCAGCAGCTTTGGAAGGAAGTTCAAAAAGCCCCGTTCTGCTCTCTTCCCCAATGCAAATCAGCGCTGCTTCTTCCTGCCCTGGCTTCACTTACAAAAATAATCTGTTTGCTATTTCTAAATGCTTAGACACGCCGCTCCGACGCAGCCCTCGTAGCGCTCCTGCTCCAACAACACAGTAACAGCAGTACATGGCACCAGGCGAATTACCTCCAGCAGCTGGCAGCTCTCACGTCAGCAATTCATTGAGGTTTCCAAACAGTATTACGATAAATTAATGCTTGTGATGGAAATTGGCCAATGCAATTAGATCACGGTACTTACACTCTGACATTTTCTATTAGCAAAAAAATGTATGCCAATACCGCTAGGTATTGTGCGTGCGACAAGAGACAATTAATGCCATGCACTGCCACTTACCCAAAACAATGGACTGCAGGATGAGCAGATGGCAAAATCCTGCCATTGTCCTACCTGCTTTCAGCCTCAAGTCTCAGGCTGACTACAAAAGCAAACTGCATCCGTTTAAAATATATAACCAGCAACTGTTGCAATTAGCAAAACCATCATCCACTGGATATTTTCCAAGCTCAGGACCCACTGAAAAGTTTAAATGGTTTTCAAAGGGAGTTAAACGCATTCTGAGAGGGCAGGTCCAGGATGGTCTAAATGTGATTGCTGGCTCAGAATGTCCTTCTGAACTACAAACTGTCGGAAAGTAGGAGCATATGGCCTGGGATGGATCACTTCATCCATCCTGTTTACTTTCATGTGACAGCACTCACTGCAAGGGACAGATGAAAAATAAACTTTTAATACTTTATTCAGATCAGTGTAACACATTTCATAACCTGAGACCTCCAGGAACAACTGCTCCGTGAGCAGATGAAGTTAGTCGATGGGATCCAAACAAGAGCTGGGATGCAGGACAGTGTTTCATGGCCAACTCAGGACATTTATATCAAGTGTCTGAGCAGAGATACCTGCCTGTGAGGCATTTTGTGCCATCCTAATGGGAGAAGACCCTTTAACCTGTATCCACATCTGCTTTAAGAGATGCATGCTTAAGGCTCATTGATGCGCCTAACAGCAAAGTTGTACTTAAGTACCTTATTGAATTCACATGGATTTATCAAAGCAACTAAGTAATTTATAGACCTGAAGCCTGAAAGTGAGAGTTTCTCTTGTTTAACCTAAAGGCATCATCTTGGGCTAGCAGCTGTAGAAGGCTTATCATTTTTCCTAGCTCAGCCACCAGGGAAGGAAAAAGAGACATTCTCATTGCATTATACCTGATAGGTGCATACAGTTTCTTTCCTTACAGCTTCAACCAAGTAATGACCTACACTTGTGTTTGATACAGATAAGTTAGTGAAAAGCTATAGATACGAAGAAAGCAGTCTTTAAACAACTGGCTACACTGTCTGTCTTCAGCTGGGATTTGTTTCTCTTCTGAGGATTCTTGGTTGCGTTGCATCTCCCTGTGTTTTTGGGGGTTTTTTTCTGCATAAGCAAACCTGTCTCAAACACAGACTGGGCTGCCTGGGTTTCCTCTGAAGATGTTGCCCTGGGATGGATCCCGTCATCAGTAAGTGCAACCCCAAGGGAATTTTGCAGCATGGGTGGGTTGCACAGTATTTGCTCCACGATAACTTCAGACAACAGAGTGTTTTGGCAAAGATTTTTTAGTATAATCTGTGGCCAAAAATTGAACAGGAGACAGAAGAGCCTCAAAAGACAAAAAAAATAGAACCAAGCATATTCAAATCATGGCTGCAATTTGAAATGCTGCTAAAGATGACTGCAGCCACAGGGCATTTTTCTGCAGCTCTCTTCCTCCTCAAACTGTTAAATGCCAGTTAACCCTGAGCATGCAGCCCCAGCTTTTCTGAACATATCCAGAGTGTGACAAATGCAAGGGAGGGTAACCTGACCCATTCCCTCTCTGGCTTAATATGTGCACTTTTGCCATCACATTTATACTGCACTCTCAAGTACAGGATAGCCACAATCCTGGCATGTCCACCTGAGGGCATCTCCCGGCATGCTCAGCAGGATGGCGAGCAGAATCCTGTCATGAAGATGCTTGGGAAGCCTTCCAGCCTAGACAAGGGCAGCACGTGATGTCTGCAGGGCACCTCCCTGCAGCACCCATGAGCATTTCTAACCAATGCTTACGGTTAGAAGATCACCCATTTCAGATTTCTGCTGATAAAATAAAATTTGTTTGAGGAAGCTCGAAAAAAGGCAATCTGAATACCTACAGTTAAGCTGCTGACTTCAGATCACTGTTGCCTTTATAGTTTTAAGTTCTGGTTTTAAGGTAGGAAAAGGCTGGACAATTGCATTCAACTACATAAGACAGAAAAGTGTTAACAGACATGACCCGAGCTAGATCCTGAGTTGGAGGTTTAACAGCGCTACACTGATTTGCACCCAGTGAAGATCAAACCCATGCCTTTGTTAGCCTGCTAGAACTCAAACCATTAAAGAAACAAATCACCTTTTATCACAATCGCCTCATTATAACTACATAAAGTCATTCTAAATGGAATGTGTATTTACTGTGGAGTATATGTACACATACTCAGAAAGCTATTATGTATGGAAATGTATCTGAAACCCTTTGGAGTTAGCACCACTTCTCCGGCTGCAACATTTATCTCTTCAAAATGAATAATACATTTGCAGAATACCTTTTTATTTTAAAAGCAGAGTCAGTGGTGGGAAAAGAGTGCTTTGCTTCTGACTAACAGTAAGCAGCAGGGATTGCACCTGATCTGTCCCCAGAGAGTAAAGCACCGTTCTGATGTTCCATCCTGCAGATGGGAAGAGCAAAAAACAACCATGCTACTGCACATCACCTGCAGTGATGGCTCTCCTAAAACTTTCCGGTTAACTAGTGTGTCCAACTTGCTCTACCTTGGCCTACATTCAGTGCAGGCACTGTCTTAGGATCAAAGCAAGACCACAAGTTACTCTCCTTAGTTACAGTCTCTAAGGCAACTACAATATATCAGAAGGTGACCCCAGACAATTTTATCCCGTACAGTGCTTTTCCAATACCATTTGTTTGTACTGAGCAGCTGGAGAAGATGCAAGAGCCAACACAAGAGGTAGCAGGGTGAATAAGGTAGAAAGCAAAAGAAAGTCTTATTCAGTGTGAGTCAGAGGTCCAAGGGGAACCGCATTCTCAGAAATAGCAGTAGGAGGTATGCAACAACAGCCTTTTTTCTTGGCTTTCCCATCAGGTTGTTGCTACCCAGAACAAGAGCTTCACAGAGCACCACATCTGCCCCAGACCTCAGCTTCATCCCAAGAAACTCACCCTTCACCCTGCCAGAACAGCAGTTTTGCTGACATCGCTATTGTCACATGGAGGAAATCAGTAAACGAGAGCAGTCTGGAGAATATTTCTGTCTTTTCTCCACCAGCTTGGTGAAAACCTTTCAAAGGAACAAAATCCCCATCACCTTTATGATCTGACTGCCTTCACTGCATCATCATCTGCTACCTTGATCAAGGAGAGGAAAATTCCATACCAGAACCACCTAAGACTGCCACCACCTCAGATTTCATGTGGGAAGGGCTGGGAGAAATTATGTGAGAATTTTAAAAATTTGTATGGATTTTATCTTCCTCTCTCAAATCCCTGTGCTCCCTCTGTGGTCTAAGCAACCATGCAAAGAATAGCCGAAGGGAAGAACTGAAGGCTGGCACTCAAGGAAAATGCTTCACCTTCTCCTTTCTCGCAGCAGCATTATCCATCCCTTCAGCAGCCTTTCCACCACAAACTATGGCATCCTGAGTACAATCGATGCTTAAAACATTTGAAAACAGGACTGTCACAGCCCATGAAATGCACAGGATTTAACGTCTGCAGAAGCACAAAAGCACTCTCTCCAGAGCACTTAACATATTGACAAGCCATGTGAAAAGGGAACGTTTTTTCTCCAAGCTGCTGGTTATTTTGGTCCCTCTGAGGAAAGCATCTCTATTGCAGTGTCACATACAGACAGGGCCCCTTGCTGCCTCTGTAGCTTCAGATGCTGCAAAGTCCTCGGTCTTCTCTGCATTTTATACCAAAATAATCACACCAATTAATCTGAGCCCTGTAGGGAATTTTAAACTGTAGGCAAGCAGGTCTGTTAAATGCCTCAGAACGTTTTCTAAGGAAGGGTCTATACGTGGCACAAGATTTAACTTCCAAGCTTTGGTTTTAATAATTTGAAAATGGCAAAACCAATCATGCAACCAAGTGGCAATTCCCTTAATTAAGGGAGTTAATTCTGAATCAATAAAAGGACAATTAATCTGTGGATGTCTCTGGCTCTAAATTATGCTGATAGCACCAAAGAGGTGACCCAGTGACCACCAACACTTCTGCCAGGGTCTGAAGGTTTTCACACAGTGATCTGTTATTTTATGACAGATGTGCTGTTAGAAAATACACTGATGACACTGTCAGGAAACACTGAAGGAGAAGTGAACTGAAAAGCCTGTGTCTTTCAAAAATCATTGCAATTAAACTTGTTCTTGCTTTGGATCCTCTTAAAGGCACAAAAGCCCTGTTGGCAAGGCAAAGGGGATTCAGTGGAGCAGCATGTGTGCTCTCTTGGGAACTGAGGATCCAGATGGTCACCCAGGACCAGAGCTAGAACTAGAACACCCCATGATGCAGACATCATGGTATTTCCTGACCTAAGCCACTCTGAATTGCTTAGCCCCTGTCCCAGCCTGTGTTATTGCCCAGGAATCAGCTTGTACCAGTTGCACCACTGGTGCCAGGTGTGGCAGGACTGGCACTGCCATCAGATCGGTGTGCAAAGGACAACCACAATCAGCATCACTGAGCTGCCTTCTCTTCCTAAGGGTTTTCCAAAAGGTCTCTGGCAGGTCTTGGAGGGGAAGAGCACACAATTTAGCGCAGTTCCTCTGCCCAAGGCAGCCTCTTCAGTTCTCAGTGGAAACGGAGCATTGCAGGGTGGAAAAGGAAAGCACAAAATGGTTTAAATCTTTTGGTTTGTTCCCTTTCGCACACCTGGGCACAGATCACCGTGGCACATGCAGATTTATGTTATCAGTGATACACACAGACTGGCACAAAGAGAAATTACTTGGCTTGTTTCAGGACAGAGTTTAGCAGCTTGTGAGACATCTCAGTGCTACAGAAAGTAAATGCAATGAAATTTAACAGAAGAGAGGAGCTGGTTTTGTGGAGCGACTCTCTCCTCAAAAGACAATCTCTCTGACTTCACTGGCACTTCATTACTTATGGAATATGGGGCTACTGGAGCATGTTAAAATATCACATTCTGAGCCCTTGTAAAAGTGTTATATTAAAGAATATGTAAAAGCCAGAAGCAGGGTAAGCAGAGGTGCAACTAAGCTACCATCCAGGGGTGACTTAAGAAGCTTATCTGCATTATTCTGTACCACTCTGCACTGACAACTTTAACAATCACTCTAAGAAACATCTTATTTCCTCCACCACATCCCGTGCATCTGCAGCTAATGACACATCCAGAAGAGACTTCATTACAGGTGTTTTATCCTAGCCCATACCCCAGGAAATGCAGCTTTGACTGACTTAGCCCCATATCTGAGAACAGTGACTTGATCTGCCTCTCCATTTCTATTCTTTTCCTGGTTCAGGGCTATAGCTCATCTTTTTGGTGCCTTCCTGTGTTTCTCCCTCATTACCAATCCCCTGTCTCATGAATTTTGAGTTACACATTTCACCTCCTCTGGCAGGAGTTCTCCAGTGTGAGATGACTAACAGACATTAAATTGTTAGTCTTATGTTCTCTTTAAAATATGCTCAGAGCAAATGCTAATAGCAGCACATCTCAAAAGACTCCTACCAGCATTTGTCTTGATCTTTCATTACCCATCTGTCAAAACCCAGGTGACAGTTACAAGTTTAAATCAAAGTTCAGAGGCACCTCTCTTCATTTCAGAAAAAAAAAAACCCTTTTGCCTCTTAAGGCCTACATTTCAAGAAGCTGGGTGTGCTCACTGAGTCCCAGTGTTTGAACTGGTGGCAGGAGACTACCTACACGGGCATTGTACATGGTGAGTACAGCCTGGCAGTTTCATAAACACTGGAGGGCAAAGAAATCACAGCCCCAGGACAGAGCATCAAACGGGTTTACTCTCTACATCCTCAAAATGGCTCACACAGCTTCAACTTGCCAAACCAGGCAGAGGAAGGTGATTACAAGTGCAAGGAGTGGCACCAGCCAAACAGCTGGCATCACCCAGTCAGGCAGTTACCTGTTTTGAGATGCTGGAGATCATTAACCTGTGCTAATCTGATTGGACAGGTAGCTACAGACACACACATCTGCTTGTGGAGCTCAGCCACAGTGTGAGACTCTGGTTTGGCATGAGGGAAGACCATGGACAAAGACAACCAACAGGAAGCTCTAAATCCTCTTCCGAAATTTCTTCTTCTGCACTGGAGTCCCAGCTCTTTGGATATGATCTACAGTTTTCAGGTTTGAGGTATGAACTTAGCTTTCCAAACTGCTTTGACTGGAAGTCAGACTGAGCGGAAAATTCAGAACCAAGTAAGAAAACATTCTCCAAAGCTCTGTTAGACTCGGCTGGAAAAAGTGGCCTCTGTTTAGACAACCAGCAACTGTCAGTCATTAAATCATCGGCCACAGCCCAACATTGAGTTTGTTTAGCCAAGTGTTTGCATTGCCTGCTACAGGCTATTAAACCCATGCATTTCCAGCAATTGCAGCACATCTTCCACTTTTTGTGTGGTTTATTTTTATTTGCATGTCACACATCTATGGAAACAGACTGTCTGCACCTCCCTGGTAATTTCTGGGTACAGATGAATGCCTGTGCATGTCACAGTGTGTCCTTCAGAGTACATAGAGCTGGACTGATGCTTTATCAGATACCCTAAAAAGTTAAAGGGACTAAGTACAGCTTACTTCTTACAAGCATAATTTTTACATCAAACTATTTGCTTTGGATTTCTATTTCTATTCTCCTGTTTTTTTTCCAGAAAACTTCCACTGATTCCAATTTAAGCAATTCTTGGTCATCACATCCCAGTTTTATGTTGGAATGGGTATGGAAAGTAGCTTGCACCACACACAAACAGTGTGTTCCCATGCAGAAAACATTTTGCAATTCCATTATTTGCAATCAACTAGCAATGCTATGCTTCAAGGGTTGATTTTGATAGCCTGAATAGAAATGCTGTTTCCACATCCCTGTCTTGCTGCAAGAGACTTGGCAGCTCAGCGTGCCCCGCTAATCCTGTGGTTTTACTCGTAGGTCACACCAAAGGTGAAGCTGCCAGCACCAGTGAAGGGTGCATATCTATGTTCTGATCAACCCTTCTTCAGCTTAACCTTCATCTTGTCTGCACACTCCAAACGGACTTAGAAAACAACCTGGAAGCTTGTTCTAAGTACCAGCAAACACACAGAAGCAGCATGTGCATCTTAAAGGTACCACTGCCTGGATGCAACAGGTCCCTCGCTTTTTGTGCCAGCTTCTGAAATGAGACCTAATAAATCAGGCTAAGGCTATAAGCCAAGCAATGCATCTTTTTCAGGGGATGGCAGAATACAAATGCAATAATTCATTCTGATTATGGTGTTTGATTACTGAGTGTTAGAAAAGGCTCAAAGAGAATGTAACTTTTAATTATGCCATTTCATGGCAGTTCTTTGCAAAGCCAGAAGCTCTTTCAGGGCCGTGCAAATGTTTGCCTCATTCCTGATAAAGCCTGAAATATGTCTTGGTGCCTTCCATAGCCTCTGGGCATAGTCTGTATTCATTCTTGCACATCTCACTGTTGATTTGCTATATTTTTGCTACTGCTACCCTGGCAACCCTATGAAACACAAAGAGCTTATTTCTCTGCCTCTCATTTATATGAAGATTAAGAAAAAAAAAAAGTAGTATGTAGATATTTCTAAATAAACAACACCTGCTATCTAATGCAAACTCATGCAGGAGTGTAACATGCTTATTGTTATGCGAATTATGGTTGACCAAGAACTGCAAATAAATACACCCCAGAAGCACTGCACTTCCTCTGCATACATCACACTGAGCACGACCACATGCTTCTCTCTGGGGGATCCCTGACATAAATATCATGGCCTAAGGCTGAAGGAGTAAAGTGAGATTTGAATATACTATGGCTATTTGAATATGTCTTCTGTAGGCAATGAAGGGCAGAAATATTCCTAGCTGACTTTTTTTTTTTTTATTGTTACTATTTTTTCACTTAAATATCTCAAAGGTTGATGCATTTACACAAATCTTTGAAGCCCTCCTGGCAGAAAGCAATGTCCGNACCAAAGAGGAACTTTGTTTTCCCCTTCTTTAAAAAAAAAAAAAAAAAAAAAAAAAAGAAATTATCTTGGCATCTATCACTGAAGTGAAGTAAAAGCATGAAGAACCCAAAACATCTCATGTTTGGATTAATACTAAAGCCTGTGTTCATGGGCAAGAGATGGACATGCAGGCCATAGAATCAGTCAGGGTTGGAAGGGACCACAAGGATCACCTAGTTCCAACCACCCCTGCCATGCCCAGGGACACCCTACCCTAGATCAGGCTGGACACAGCCTCATTCAGCCTTGCTGCAAACACCTCCAGGGATGCGGCCCCAAACACCTCCCTGGGCAACCCGTTCCAGGGCCTCACCACTCTCATGCTGAACAACTTCCTCCTCACATCCAGTCTGAATCTCCCCACCTCCAGCTTTGCTCCATTCCCCCTAGTCCTGTCACTACCTGAGAGCCTAAAAAGTCCTTCCCCAGCTTTTTTGTAGGCCCCCTTCAGATACTGGAAGGCCACAATACTGGGAGCCTCCTCTTCTCCAAACTGCACAGCCCCAACTCTCTCAGCCTGTCCTCATAGCAGAGGTGCTGCAGCCCTCTGATCATCCTCATGGCCCTTCTCTGGACCTGCTTCAGCATGTCCACATCCCTCTTGTAATAGGGGCTCCAACAGGTTGTAGTAGAACCTCCTGAGTTTTACATATGGAGAGACAATGCAAAGAGCCAGAAAAGCTGCAGAGCAGGGCATCACAGTTTGTGTCAGTGGCAGAAACAAAGGAGAGAAGATACATTCAAGGGATGTTGCACAGAAAAGCAAAAGCACGTCCCAAAATTTTGGAGATGGAGGAGGATTGAGAAGTGACACCACTGTTGCGAGTCTGTGGGACACAAGGCAGCAGTGGAGCTGTCAACATTAATGGGAAAAAGAGAAGGCAGGGAGGACTCTGAAGGACAGATAAATAGTTCAGGGTTGGAGCTGTAGGACTTTGGTTGTCAACAGGACACCCAGGATCTGCTGAGGAAAAGGGAATGGAAAGTGCTGGTGCATCACCAGCTCTGCATGGCAATTAAAACCACCATGCCATGAGCTACTCTGTCAGCAAGCTCCTTTCCTGCAGCTGATCAAAACCTGGCATTTTTTACCCAATTTCCTAGAGGAATTCATGCAACCCATTGTTTGTGTCCACTTTCTAATTATGCTCATGGGGAAATATAGCATATTTAGGTCAGAGGTTTGCCTGGTCTGTCCCAATGAGCCACGCTTGTCCCCAGATTTTAGTCCACCAAGCCCCAGAGACCAGTTGTCAGGAGATAGGTATATACTGAAGAAGTAATTTTGAGACATCCATTCCCTGCATGGTAATTAGAAAGAGCCAGCTGATTAGGCTCATGGTTAAATTAGCCAGCCTGCCTTTGAGGCTTGCTGGAGCAGCTCTCCTCCCAGAGCAGCCTGAAGCTTATCAATTTATTTCGTGTTGATTTGTCAGGACCATGCTGTATTATTATAATTTCCAGCATCTGCTTTTATCATTTTCTTGCTTTCTCGTCTCACAATGGCCATGGACACTCACATCAAAGAGAAAAATAACCCTAAACCATTACAGAAAGATTTTTTTTTTTCCTTTCTGCATGCACAACTTCCCACCTGGCACTGAGGTGCTTCAAATGCTCACTCCCAGGCAGCTTTCTAGCTACAAGAGACATCTGCTCAGACTGAACCCCCTCTTGAGGTTCAGCCTACCCACACAGATTCATCCAAAGTAGACATACTTATTACAGGGGTTTGAAGCAGATGTTTCCCCCATCTCTCTACCCTTCTGACTGCCAGGAGCCCTGAGGCAGTCACCATCTACGGCCCATGTCAAGTACTGAACCTGTTTGTGCTTCATATTTTCTTGGGGTCAATGCAATACAGCAGGACTGTGCACAGCTTTTATCAGAGCTGCCAGTGAATATATTGCTTTGGGCTGGTTTTGCATTGCACAGCAAGAGAAGAAAGTCATCACAGTGCCTCAAATGGAGCTTCTTGTCACCATTCCAGAAATTGCAGGACCTTTATCTTAGTATATGATTTGCCCTTACAGCTTAAGGGATTCTCAGGCAATTCTACACATCTCTGTTTACCAATTATTTAAAAAAAAAAATAAAATTAAATGCAAACATTTTCTCCTCAAAACCTGTGAATGGAAATGTGAATCAAACACCACTAGCACAGTAAAAAATTAGGCATGTATGCTCCCTCCCACATCCCTAAAATGGCATCTATGATGCTCTTGTCCTCAGAGTCCCCTTGCCCCTTTATGCAGCACCCAGAAGGGGGAAGGCTACAACTGGTTTTCACCATAGCTGCCTTGCATAGGCTCCAATGAGCAACCTGACCTGGATGGGGATGGGCATACTCTATCTTTGTACCTGTCAAGGTGATACAGACCTCCAGAAGGAAACCAGCAGGTAGAACTGTACACAGGACTACCAAAGTCCCTGAGAAAGCCTCACTGCTAAGCTTTCCTCCAGAAATCCTCACTAATCCCTTCACAACTACACTTGTCCCATGTAAGCTGGGCTTGAGAAGTAGCTCAGGCTGCTTCAAGCTTTAGAATCACAGAATGATTTAGGTTGGAAGGGATCTCAAAGATCATCCAGTTCCAACCCCCCTGTGCCACAGGCAGGGACACCTCCCACTAGAACAGGTCGCTCAAGGACACATCCAGCCTGGCCTTGAACACCTCCAGGGAGGGAGCAGCCACAAACTCCTTGGGCAACTTGTGCCAGTGTCTCACCCTCCTAATATCCAGTTTCAATCTCCTCTTTGCCAGTTTAAACCTATTACTCCTCACCCTGTCATTACAAGACCTTGTAATAGTCCCTCCCCAGCCCTACTGTAGGCCCCTTTCAGATACTGGAAAGCTACTCCAAGGTCTCCTTGAAGCCGTCTCTAGGCTGAAGAGCCCCGACTCTCTCAGCCTGTCCTCACAGCAGAGGTGCTCCAGCCCTCTGAGCTTTGCTGCTTGTGAAAATGTCACTCTCCTGTTTGCAGCCATAGGAAATGGGCCATCTTCCCTCCCCAGTCCTTGCTTTTCTCCCAGGGAGGAAAAAACGCCCCTGGGGCAGCACTGGCCATGTTTTTCACGTGGGTACACAGAAACATTTTCCTACAGCCTGGGCAAGTAACACCTCCAGGGAGAAGATCATCGGGAGTAGCACATAAAGTTCAGTCAGCTCCTCGGAAGTGCAACACAAGCAAAGAGCCCCTTGACACACACCACTCTGAGTCACGGGCACGGATTTTAGACGGATGTCAGAACTCAAAGCGAAGCTTAATGGCATTTACTGTTCAGAAACAAGGCTGTCTTATTATTATTTTTAATACATTCCTCAGAGTTGTCATTATGTACTTCTGATTTACAGTGTTAGTGCCAGGCAACCGCCTTACCTTCATTCTTCCCTGCAGGATTACGTGAGAATATTCTTTGGAGAGAATATCGCACTGGGCTAAGGTTAAAAAACAATCGAGACGCGTAGCATGCTCCAAGGTGCCTTCCCGTATCTCTGAAATATAAATGATACCCTGGCATAAAAGACTCTGAAATACACAGCCGTAAAGTCAAAGCTTTGCTAAGCAAATAACAAATAACAGGAGGAAGCTCTGCTTCCAGAGGCTCTGAATCACGCCGACAGCTACAGTATGCACGAGGTGAAACTATTTCTGAGGACGCCGAAAGCTGTCAGCAGAAGGTAGCAAAGCGCTGGCCAGTTCCTGGACTTTGGCTGTAACTCACACAGAAATACATGCTGGGGGATGGACCTGCAGCTTAGAAAAAGTGTGGGATGTGTCTCTAGAAGGCTTCTATATGCAGGTGTTAAAGACTGAGGGTCTTGCACTCTTCCGCCAACGACTCTCACTAACAGCTAAACACGAACTGGTGCCAGATTATTAAATGGTTGGGGAATTTCCTTCTGCCTCCTCAGAGCAAAATATCACTGCTGGATGTAATCGGTCAAAAGACACAATCTCGCTTTGCTTTAAAAAAATTCTGTCCTTTAACAACCAAGGAATAAAGTCAACACACACTGAAGAAAGTACTTAAGGTGGACACTGTCTGTATTTATGAAATCAATACTTGTGTTTTAGGACTCCAAATAAGACCAAGAGACTCATTTATCTTTGAAAAAGAATTTTTCTTTCACCAAAAAAAAAAAAAAAAGCAAATCATCTCCTAATATCCAACACAACTTCTCCCACTTAGCTCTATTAGCATACCAAAACCTACCAACAAGTTCTGGTGTTCAAGATTAGTCTTCCAAATACATCTCCAGCCATGGATGAAACACATTAATTGGCATTTGTCTGTGGAGAGGTTAATTTCTCCATCCTACTCACATCCATTTCAGACTGGATTTGAGGAGGAAGTTCTTCACCATGAGAGTGGTGAGAGCCTGAAATGGGTTGCCCAGGGAAGTGGTTGAGGCCACATCCCTGGAGGTGTTTAAGGCCAGGCTGGATGAGGCTGTTGGCAGCCTGATCTAGGGTAGGGTGTCACTGTCCTTGGCAGGGCACTGGAAGTAGATGACCTTTGTGGTCCCTTCCAACCCTGACTGATTCTATGATCCATGAATAAGACGCACAGTGAGAAGTATCAGATCAAAGAGAGTGGATAACTTCAGTGTCAGTGCTATAAGGAAGCAATTTTCCCTGTCTATTACAAAGAAAAATATTGAGCATAGAAAATTACTCCAGTGGGTTACAGTAGAAAATCCCCAGGGGTTTAAAAAGAACCTGTGACGAGTCTTGAAGGGCAAGGCTCAACTTCCTCCCAGGCAAGGACAGGCATAGTTTCATCCATCTCAGCTGCCTCTACTCAAAGCTGCAAGAAGGAGCAGACCCTCAGTTGTGTTTGCTGCCCCTGAGCAGCCACTGTGCAATCAGGGAGTTTTCACGGTTTCTAAGGATATAAAGAGCCTGCTGCTAGGTGAGGATGAAGCAGAGCAGAAGAAGGCATATTAGGTTTACTATTTCCATCCACAAGTGTAAAGTTCTTGAGCTACCCAAGTCACAAGTGAGGCACAGAGGAATCTGGTATTTGGGCAGGCACCCAGCCAGAGGTGGCAGGAGGGAAACCCGCTGAAAAGCAGCAATATTGATCCAGCAGGCTGTGGTCCAGGCAAGAATCACTAGCACACAGGAAGTGTAAATACACTTCCACACCTTCTCTGAACCACAGCCTCTGTTAGTTTAACCTGTGTCACTGCAATTCTCTTTTACTCTTGATCTTTTTTTTTTTTTCCCCTTTTCCCCAGGCACGTAAGCCTTCTTGAATGTAAAATACTTGCTAGGAGACATAAAGGAATAATGTTAGCAGCCTGACATATAGCATAGAAGACAATGAGACAGACTTCTAATTTCTAAAACATAGCTTGCAAGGCATTTCCAACTATTTCTCCTTAGACCAGATTTCAGGAGGAGTTAGGTACTGATTTTTTTTTTAATCACAGTGAACTTTTTTTTTTTTTTCTTTTTTAAGCTACTGAGAATAGAGAGAGAGTTATATATTGAGTAATTCCAGCTAGAAGTGTATAGCTGTGTCTCTGCTACAGGAATATATATAAGATTATGCAGATCATTAGTCAGCTAACTTCAAGCACTGTAACATGCCACATGCTGAAACAGCCAGTAATCTGTTCTACAAAAGAAGCCACAGTCAGTAATAATGAGTCTGATTTGCCTGACAGAACCCAACAAAATTTCCAAAGGAAGTGCAGACCACAGGATTGTATTTAAAACCCCTGACAGAAGCCTTGTTTTTTTCCTTACATATTCTCTGTAATCCCCTACAAGCAAGCATAAGCTGCTGGAGGCCCAGGTGCAAGAGGCTGAAAGGCACTTTCAACACCAAGCAGAAAGGCAGCACATTGTCTGCTTGCATCCCATAGGTAAGCATTTATCAAACCCAGGATAAAAATCTGGCAAGTTTCATATTAAAAGTGCCAGAATGAAATAAGTGATATGCAAGTGCCTCGGTGCAAAGCAAGTAAAAAAAAAAATCCCCAAACCAAAACAAAAACCCTAAACCCACATCCCCTCCTATGGGATGTTAGGAGGAATTTCTTCACAGTGAGGGTGGTCAGACACTGGAACGGGTTGCCCAGGGAGGTTGTGGCTGCTCCCTTCCCTGGAGGTGTTCAAGGCCAGGTTGGATAAGGCTTTGAGCGACCTATTCTAGTGGGAGGTGTCCCTTGCCTATGGTGGGGGTTGGAACTGGATGATCATTGAGGTCTCTTCCAACCTAAACCATTCAATGATTCTATGATCCCATCCCTCAAGCTGTCTGCAGAACTAGACCTTACAATCATGTGCAGCATGAAAAGAAGGAGTAAGAAAGAGTAAGCAAACAGCACCATTTGTCACTGGCAGGTCTAGCAGCTCCTGGTTATGTTGCACAGAAAATTAATGTTATATATAACTCTAAACGCAGGTTTGCTTTCCTCTCTCCCATTTATGACAAAACCAGAGCTTTGGGAGGCAAAGATTAAAACATCTTTTTTTAAAGGTAAGATCCCAGTTCAGCAGAATACTGGTGCCCTGAGGCACTTCCAAGTTTGCCTGGTATTGTTCAGGCACCCAAAACGCGAAAGAAAATCATCCAAACCTTCAGCATGCAAAGCAGCTTTCTCCAAACAAGTAATCTTAATGTAGATGGATCTTTTCGATTCAATTTCCAAGCCCAGCAATGTTTTGTGATTTAGTCCCACTAAACCTTAACAAAACAGCACGAGGAACGCATCTTTACCTCAGCTGTTGACACAGTCTATCAATATTAAAATAATCTGGCGTGGACTGGCTCCCTAATAAGCCAGCATTTCAGAGAACGTTGCAAAACAGAACTGTCTTAAATGTGTGATTTGTGGAGGATATAAAACATAAAACCTAGGCAGGGAAAAAAAAAAAGTTGTCATTGGCACAGCAAGATTAAAAAAAAAAAAAAACCACCAAAAAACAATTACAAGGCTGAGTACATTAAATTAAACTTGGTGCAGTCATTCCTGACAAAAAAGTCCTACTGTAGGTAATTGCACGTACTTGGACTTGTAATTGTTAAAAACATCACACTGCAAGTGCTTGATGCATCTGAGATTCTGCTTCTGAAAAGCCATACAAAATTCCCAATAGAAATCTCGGGCTTTGTTTTAACATGAGCTCCTGTAATATTTGATTCTTTGCTGCTTCTTCTTTCACTGTTTATTGCCTAGGGATCAAAGATCCATTTCGTAGTGAAAATAAACTCCAAATTATTGTTTGCATGCTCCCTCACCACAAGAGAATTAAGAGACACAGCTAGAGTGACTGAAACCCATTCATCTCCCCGAATTCCTCATCCTCTAGGGAATCTAGAACAACAATGTTTTAAACAGCCTTTACTTGCCAAACTACCATGGCTTTCATTCTCAGTCATCAAAATCCAAACTCAACAAATCTGATCTGCAAAGACCAGCAGACAAGACCCCAAGTGTCACCTGAATTCCTTCTCAGCAGATACACTGAATTACACCTAAAATGGATCTTGTGTCAAAATATTCTAAATCAGCACTTATTGAATCACAGAATCGTAGAATTGTCAGGGCTGGAAGAGGCCACAATGATCATCCAGTTCCAATCCCCCTGCCATGGGCAGGGACATCTCACACTAGATCAGGTTGCTCAGAGCCCCATCCAGCCTGGCTTTAAAGACCTCCAGGGATGGGACGTCCACCACCTCCCTGGGCAACCTGTTCCTGTAGCAGAGGAGCACATGCAGGAGGGTATCTGCACAAGCAGAATTCTTCCTCCTCTACAGGTGAACAACAGAGTGGTTTGCTGCTGAGATGCAGGGATGGTATCTCACATAGAAAGCACCTGGACAAAAACTGGCTGAGTTGCTGCAAAAATGCAACTGTCACAAGTGATGCTCCCACCCATAAGCTCCAGATCATAGAATCATAGAATAGTTTAGGTTGGAAGGCACCTCAAAGATCATCCAGTTCCAAAACCCCACCATAGGCAGGGACACCTCCCACCAGAACAGATTGCTCAAGGCCCCATCCATCCTGGCCTTGAAGACCTCCAGGGAGAAAGCAGCCATAACCTCCTTGGGCAACCTGTGCCAGTGTCTCACCACCCTCACTGGAAAGAACTTCCTTCTAACATGTAGTTTAAATCTCCCCTCTGCCAGTTTAAACCTATTTCTCCACATTCTGTCATTGGAAGATATTTTAAATGGTCCCTCCCCAGCCCTCCTGCAGGTCTCCTTCTCATACTGGAAAGTCACTACAAGGTCTCCTCAAAGCCTTTTCTCCATGCTGAAGAGCTCCAACCCTCTCAGGCTGTCCTCATAGAAGAGTTGCTGCAGCCCTCTGATCATCTTTGTGGCCCTCCTCTGGACTCACTCCAACAGTTCCATGTCCTTCTTGTGTTGGGGGCTCCAGAACTGTACACAGTACTCAACAAAGCCATGTGCCATCAACCTCTTTGATCAACCAGCCAGAAACTCCATTTTACAGAATAAACCAGAACATTTTCTACTACATCATCAGCAGTTTCTGTTTTACAGCTGCCATTTCCAAAAACCTGTGAGGAATCTGAGCACCTAATTTCTAGGCAGGATAAACTAGCATTCAGATCCCCTGAGTGCATTAGAAAAATCATATCCTACCCAGAAGATTGAAAAATAGAAGTAAAAAGTCAACTATTGTGCTATGACATTTGGCAAGCCTCAAAGATAAGGCATCAACTTCAGGAGCTTCTTTAACCTAGGTTTCACACAGCAACGCCTTCTGTGTCCAGATGTACTCTGCATATCTGAATTGCATTGCTGTAGTTCTCTATTATCCCTTCAGGCCAGGCTTTTAATTCTGAGCCTTTCAGGATCAGTAAAGACAGATATTGGCAGAGGAACGCAACACTGCAGTTTCAGTGGTACTGGTGGCATTGCTGATCACAACTCAGTCCAACACCATTTATTCTGAAAAATTCCAGCACACGTGAAGTTTCCTTGAACTTAGGAAATCTGTCTTCCAGGTTAAGATTTGGGTTTCTGCACACTGTTGAACCCAGACACTGCCTTGTCACATTCTTCCTCCCAACCTGGAACTCAAACTAGTCATTAAGCCAAGGAATATTCACTGTCCATGTCCAGTATCTTCACAAAAGAGTTTTGCCAGACTTCAATCAGTTATTCAAGCATGTGAATGGGTAGCTTGCAGGATCTCCTGTAAAAACTCTCCTGTTCCTCTTAAATAGACTTTGAATTTTTTTAATTACTGCTCTCAAAACAGCAAGCTCCTCAGACAGCATTGAAATAGTTACACATTTATCAAACCTCAAAAAATGTTCTCCTAGCATGTTTCATTTAACTTCAGACACATGACCTTTTCAGTGCCTGCTGATACGAGATGTTCTCCACATAACATTGTTTACTTGGCTTATCTTGGATTAGAAGAAACCTCCACCAAGCTAACAAACCTTTTGCTACAGATTCAGTCCCTAGGTGTGTCTTCCAGATGCCTTGCTCTGGTTATCTTGCCCTGCTCTGACAAAGTTTGGATGAAGCAGAAAGGTTAAACCACCAAGACATGGGCTTTGGTCCAACAAGCCCTCAACACATCTGCCCCAAGCCCTGAGAAGTGGAATGGAAAGAACTAACCACAACTCTGCTACACACCACAAGATCCTCCACCACACTAAACATTCCCAAGCATGACATGAATGCAAAAAATTACTAATATTTAAGGATGGCAATTTGTTTGCCATTCCACATTAAGCTCCTCCCTGCTTTCTGAAGACATGCTGAAGCACGAGGCTCACTGAGGCAGGACCACTACACCAGGCTGCTTGGCAGCCTGCTCTCCTGTGGCCTCATTAGCTGAGCTCTGCAAGCGAAGCAGCCGAGTAGTGTCCCAGATTTCCATGCACCAACTCTGACATTTATAAAGTATTTTCAGCTGTGACAAGATCAAAAACTCAGCATTCTTTCAAATCTCATAATAACTCTCAAACATCCTCAGCACAAGGCTGGGGAAAAAAAAAAACCAACAAAAACCCAACAACAATAAAAAAAACCCCCCACAACAAAAAAACAAAACCACACCACAACCGAAAATTATAAAGCTCTTATTAGATAAAACTGGAGGAACTATGGGATTCCCCCTCCCCCCTACACCTCCACCTCACTCCAGGCTTCATTTGATTTCTGCAACATACTTTGCTCTTAGAAAACACTAATCACATTACCTCCTGGACAGGCCTCATTTGCAATCACTGCAGTCCTTCCCATCAGCTCTTCTCAGCCGCTTGTGGCTCTCATTTTGGGCTCTCAACCATCTACTCCTATGATTATATTTAAATGTCAATGCAAGACAACTCCACTTTGCATGTTAGAGCATCATCCTCCAGCCAAGATTAAATAGAAGTTGTGTCAGGACTTGTAGTCTAAATTATTTGTTCAGAGTTCTATAAAGTGGCTGCTTTGTTTTATAGATTTTGCCATAAAAACTATTGATTAAACCTATGGGGTTTGTGTGCTTGCACTTAAGAATTGCTAAAAGTGATGGGCAGAGGAAGAGTTGAGAATACAGTAGAAGGGAGTCTCTCTTGGTTACGATAAACTGTTTAAAAGACACCAGCACAGAAAGACACAGCTCTTCTATATTCATATACATAAAGCTCTTAAGATATCCTTCCCTCATAATTACAAAAAAAGAGGCAGTAATGACATATGGTACTCTCCCTTCCTTGTAGCCAGGCAATTCCTGTTATCTACAACATGTATGGACCCTCCCCATTGCCTCATGTAATGAGATGGACCTCTAAGTGCTACCACCGCACCACCAGCATCAGTTAGAATTGAGGGCACCTTGCACTTTGATACCATTATTAATCCAGAAAGATAGCACTGAGTATAATCTTTTTTTTTTCTGTGACTTTAAAGCCAAGAGCTTGGCCAATCCATGTGTATCAACAAAAGCAGACTGTACACTGAAAACTGCAGTTGTGCTTGACCAAGCAAGGGCATAACCATTTCAGCTAACAATGTAATCCATGTGGTAATGGAAGGTTGAGGAGAAAATGTTGAAGGCATCAGGTAACCAAGTTCCTGGGAAAGTTCTGACTTTCCGGTGTTAAAGACTCTGTAATTCTCTAGAAATGGCATATTTCCATCCTTTTCAATTTCTTTGGTTGCTTTACAAGTATTAATGTCTTTGCTTTTGCAACCTTAGATGTTCTTCTAATCTATATAAATACCCAGCTCTTCTTAAATCTGGATAACTTTACGCCCAAGCAACATGCTGCAGCTTATCTATTTGCAATATTGTAGTGGGGGGGAGAGGGGGGAAAGACAATTGAATACTTGACACAGGTTATGTTTCACCTGTCTGGTTGTAATAGCTCTATTGATAGCTCCTACCCAGAGTAAGCATGACAGTGTCTCTGAACGACACGTGAACCAAAGCAAAGTAACAGGAGCACACACATGGACAAAAGAAGTGGTAAGTTTTCTGGGTTAGAAGAGATACCATTTTGTTATTTATTTCTCTAAGGATTTGGGGTTTATTTTTCTTTTGTTGACTCGCAAGCCCTTATTTTTTTATTTTTTTTCCCCCCACTTGTTTATTCCAAACACAAAGCAGCTATTAAGTCCAAGCTGCTCCGAAGAAAATATACAATTGAGAACATTTTGGCTATAAACAATACTTGCAGATCTACTCTATGAAAACCATAACTTAAAAAGAAAAGGCAAAGAGCGACTCTTCAACACAATGAAATCGCAGACAAAATAGGCAGGAAACAATCTTAAAACAAAACAAAACAAAACAAAACAAAACACCACAAAGTTGGAATAAACCACACACCACTACTCCAGACCTGCTTAATAGCATTCCAGGGCAATATAAAAAATAATGATTGACAGCCACGAGAGCAGACTTTTAATTAGCAAATGGATGTATTGTATAGAACAGAGCCACGTTACATTGTTTTCAGCGTCTCAGGTGTGCTTATACGACGCACTGAAATGAAATCTTCCATGCAGCCTAAGCCGGGCAACCACAGGCAGCACGAAGCGCAAGTCCTTGTTTACATAGCTAAATTGTGATTAATGTGCACCATATGGAATCAGGGGGCCAGCCCCAGCAAACACTTCTGTCTGCGCAGAAACTCGTAACAGGGTTTGTAAAACAGGCGAGCCGGCACTCGCTGAGGAACGGCAACGAGGATTAAAAACAGAACATCCACCAATGGCTTAGCGGTTTTAAAATAGCAACGCTGGCAATTAGAATAAATACCAAAATAATACTTTAACTAGGCAAAATAATTCTGCGAGCCATGCTTATGAATGCGGTAGATAATCAGGACAGGTACTTAGGACGTGGGGATTATGTGTGGGTTTTCATTAGCGGGAAGAATGCAAGCGATACTTCATCTAGGAAATTGCATAACCAAACGGAAAGATTAAGCCAGCGTGTTAATCTGAATCAGAAATGCACGGGAATGTATAATTAATGTATTGTTCAGGCAGGTCCCTGGCATGACACAGAATGCCAGTAAGCAGATCACCGGGCACTGTAACCCAGCACGGCTCCAGGCGGCTCCAGTAACCCACAGCAACTGAAAATCCTCCCCTTACTGGGGGCGCCATGAGGATGCTCAGAGGGCTGCAGCACCTCTCGTATGAGGACAGACTCTCCAAGAGGCTGCAAACTTTGCAAAAGCTAAGACAAGAGCTGGTCATTGCAGGAAAGAATTCAGACCATGTCTAGAATTGTCCTGGTGGGAATCAAGGAATGATCAGATCAGAGGGCTGGAGCACCTCTGCTGTGAGGACAGACTGAAAGAGTTGGGGATGTTCAGTCTGGAGGAGGCTCCCAAGTGACCTTATTGTAGTATCTGAGGCGGGCCTACAAAAAAGCTGGGGAGGGATTTTCTAGGCTCTCAGGTAGTGACAGGACTAGGGGGAACGGAGCAAAGGTGGAGGTGGGGAGGTTCAGATTGGATGTGAGGAGGAAGTTGTTCACCATGAGAGTGGTGAGGCCCTGGAACGGGTTGCCCAGGAGGGTGGTTGGGGTCGCATCCCTGGAGGTATTTAAGGCCAGGCTGGATGAGGCTCTGTCCAGCCTAAACTAGGGTAGGGTGTCCCTGGGCATGGCAGGGGGTTTGGAGCTAGATGATCNGAACGGAGCAAAGGTGGAGGTGGGGAGGTTCAGATTGGATGTGAGGAGGAAGTTCTTCACCATGAGAGTGGTGAGGCCCTGGAACGGGTTGCCCAGGAGGGTGGTTGGGGTCGCATCCCTGGAGGTATTTAAGGCCAGGCTGGATGAGGCTCTGTCCAGCCTAAACTAGGGTAGGGTGTCCCTGGGCATGGCAGGGGGTTTGGAGCTAGATGATCCTTGTGGTCCCTTCCAACTCTAACTGATTCCATGATTCTACAGCCCCACATTAAAGTAGCTTCCACATTAACACATTCTTACTGCATTTTTTTGCTACGCAGTCGGTACGGTTACAGGAAAAGTGAGTTGAAGGTATTCCCTGAATGCAGCAATGTCATTTAACCAGTACTACTCCAATTCTGAGTGGTCCTTGTGCTTTTGCTCTGTTTTTGTCAGTGCTGGCCCTGGAGCTGGAGCAGACGCAAATTTCTGGACTCCTGCTAAGTCTCGCTAATTTGAAATAGATGATGTATAAACATGATTGAAACAGCAGAGCTGCAGACCATAAAATCTTTACCTATGGTGTGTACCACAGAGGGGACAGTGACTCTAGTCTAATAGCTCAAAAATATTAGTCATTTTCAAAACACAGAGAAGAGAATCCAAAGTCGTTGCTTGCTAGAAACATCAAAGCTGTCCTGCCTAACATCACCACCCAGGTCTTCCCTGTAACACTTCTACACAATGCAATCACAGTTCACAGTTGCTGACTACAAACTGAACATACCCTACAGGTTTATACACCCAAAGCACTGTTTTCAGTAGAGTTTTTTTGGTTGCAATATTTCATGTGATAGGTAGAATACAAGAAAAGGATGAAGAACCAAATATTAAATAACTTATATTTTCTAGCATTTTACAAGGAAAAAAAAAAGTAACTATGTTAATCCCCTAAGAAGGGAAAAGTTCATGGATTGCAGTCCTGAAAATTTTTTCAGTCTAGCCCCAAAGAGTTATAACTGAACTCTGTTGAATTGAGTAAAGTTTGATTTTCTGTAAAACTACAATTTTTTTTTACTTCTTTGTCTCTTTTATGGCACTAATCACAGGTGCAGAGGTGCTAGGAGCTGGATCCAAACCACAGCCACATTATTCTATACAAAATCACTCGGCTTTTAGAGCTTAAAACCCCATTTGACCTGTGACTGAACAGCCATTTGTCCTGCAGATCATTCAGTTTCTGCCAAAGTATCAGTCAAAAGAGTGTTACAAACAAATGAATTTTTAACAGGTTACTAATACAACACATTAAAAAACACCCCAAAACCACCAGGAAGAAGCAGCAAAATATTCTCACAGCTGACATTAATATTGAATAAATTTGCTTCTCCTTCTAAGTCTCAATAAAATCACCAAATCACACTAAATTTCTGGAAACTGAAGGAGCCTGAGGAGTTATTGCCTCTACCTCCTTTTCCATAGAGTATCTGAAGACTTAGTTTCAAGTACTGGTACCTATCGAGGAGTGGGTGTTAAGCTGATGGGTGAGTGCACACCTGGGGAGCACTGATGTCCTTCGTCCCCATTTCTGACACACATTAAGCAGGATGTCCGGGTACCTGCTTCAGGTTTGATCACCAGTCAGATGCTCTTCCAGGGGACTTGAGCTGAACTGAAACATGAGCCTGGCTGGCACCTCCTGTCCTCTTTCCAAACTTGGGGTTGAATTACTCTTTCTGAACAAAAGTGAGAAGATACCCAAGAGCCCACTGATGACAGAAGCCAGCAAGACCATCTCAATTGCATCAACAACAGAGAGCTCACATATTTTCCTGTAATTTCTTGTTTTGAACCACCCTGCCAATTATGCCACTGTAAAGTGTTAAGAGCATTAAAAAGAAAAAAAAAATTACAAAAGCTTTTTTTTCTCTACACATTAATATTTGGCCAGAAGCTAAACAATGCCACCCAATGCCCTGAATCCCCTGTGGGAATGACACTCGTGGGGTGTGGGCTGGTCTTGTGTTACCCAAATGTATTATTACTTCAGCATAGAGAAACAACTCCGCAATATGAATTGCCCCTGGAAGAAGCAACATTTTCTCATCTGCATTCAGGAAATGGAGGTTGATTTTTTTGGGCAAGCCATTGCAAATGGATCAGGAGAGCTATGGGAGAGAATGCTGCGTTCTTGAGCCTATGCTGACAGTTTTGCTCTGCATGGGTTTGAGTATGACACTGAGCTCAGAGCAGAGCAAACTGCTCAGCCAGCTGCTGTCATCTCCTCCACAGCCCTTTTGAAAGGAGGCAGGGAACAAGCCTATCCAACATGGTTCAGCTTTCAGCTGCTGAACAGCCTTCTGCCCAGTCCCATAGCTGGCTTCAGATTCTGCTATTGATCAGATTTACCCAACATGGTGCTCACAGAATGTACAATAATGAGAGCAAAACAGGCTCTTCATTTCAGGGATGTTTCTGTGCTAAGAAGGGCATGAAAGCATAAATCAGGCCGACAGACCTGCAAATGCCTGCTCTCTATTCCTTCAGTTCTTGTCTCATTTTCTTGTCTTGCATACCTTTACCTTCTTTGCCCTGCTCTGTTTGGAAACTCATCTGATTGTCACTTGAGATGACAAATGCCCTTTCTCTCAGTGCCCCTTCCCCGGTAACGGATGTTGCCTTTCACTATCACTCTGCTTGTAGAATTAATTTCCTAAATTAAGTGATGTCTGCATTTATTGCTTCCTCATTTTCATTTTACATCTTTCTGGATTTTTTTTTTTTTCCCCCTCTCAGCAAATCTGCTTAAAACCCATTGCTCATGCTCTTTATTTTATAAACTGTGGCTTAAACATCATAAATTAAAACTTCTGATACCGTGGTTACCTTTTACCTTAACCTGCTGGTTTTGTTATTTCCCATAAAATATAGACATGCATTGGGTTCAGCTCTGCAAGGAAAACGAAGCACACTGTATTGATCAGAAAGGTCTGAGGGCAAAAACTACTTTTCTGATCATTAGTTTGACAGCCCATACAACACAAACCAAATATTTGTCCCATGGTGATTCCTGCATGCGCTAATTCCACTTAAAAGCTACTTGGTTGCTTCTAGGTATAGATTTTCAGTCTGCTGACCTGAAGTTGTCCATGTTAAAATTAAAATAAACCAGCAATGACTACTTTCTTTACTGCCTTCTGATCAGTTTGTTCTTTTCATTATCATTGAACTATTGTACTACTTTCGAGTCAGCAAAGAAAGACATTTAGTTTTCAGCAATGATTCTGGGTTTTGTTTTTCAGCAGTTTGGGGGTTTGTTTCTCTTCTGTTCTGCTTGGGGAACTGAGTGGGTTTTTTTGTCTGGTTGGGCCTTTTTCCATGTCTTTTGGGTTTTTTTAGTTGGTTGTTTTGTGTTTTGGTTTGGTTTTTTTTTTTTTGTTTTGTTTGTTTTTTTCTCCTATAGCAAGAATTAGCCAATGTTAAGTAGTCTCCTTAACTGAATGGGGAGAAACAATGATCAACAGTTCAGCAGGATCCATAAAAGATTTTACACTGCTACCTCTTCCAACCTCTGTCTGCACAGCAACCTCATTATAAATAGGGCTTTCTTCTGCAGGAAGAAAACATTCAACTAGAACACGAAAATAATTTGCTTTTTTATTGTTTTAAGTCTCTTTCCCTCTCCAATTTTCATCCATCAATACAACAACAGCAACAAAGCAGGAGAAAGCAAAGCATTTCAGTGGCATGGTATTTGGTAGGGGGTGAGCAAAACACTGTTTGCATTGATAGTACCTGGGATTTCTTGGCAAGCTCCCCTACAGAAGCTAGCTGGGGTCAGGCCTACTTAACCTACAAATTCAGATGAAATGGAATACATTCAGCCCATTTGATCTGCAGGCCCTATAATATCTGACATCACTCATGCTAAAAACGGAGTCTAATTATATTAACATAGTGATTGTTTTGACTTAAATCTGAAGACATAGTAATCCATAGTCTAGGAAAATGGCAGTGAAAGAAGATGGAATGTTTCCCTTACAGAGTGACCCCTCAGGTTCATACCTCTGTGTTTCACAGCACTCAGCTGGGGGGACCCCTGAAACTCCTCCACATCCAAGTGTGTGGGACTGACCATGCACAGCTCATTCCCTTGTCTCCCACACCACACAATGGTGAGGCAGGAACAGAGAACCATCCTGAGGATGTGGCAGTGACTTAAGACTCATTATAGAATCACAGAAACACCCAGGTTGGAAAAGCCCCTCAGGATCACCAAGTCCAACCTAGAACCCTACTCTACAAGATTCACCTTAAACTATATCTCTAAGCACCCCATCCAAACCACCCTTAAACACATCCAGGGTGGGTGATTCTACCACCTCCTTGGGCAGATCATTCCAGTGCCTGACCACTCTCTCTGTGAAAAATATTTTCCAATTTACCCATTCTCAGTTTGAGGCCATTCCCCCTTCTTCTGTCTCCAACTACCTGTGAGAAGAGCCCAGCAGCAGTCTCTCCACAACGCCCCTTCAGGTAGTTGTAGACAGCAATGAGGTCCTCCCATAGCCTCCTCTTTTTCACACTAACCATCCCCATCTCCCCCAGTCACTTCTCATCATATTTATTCTCCAGGCCCCTCCCCAGCTTCATTGCCCTCCTCTGGACCTGCTCCAGCATCTCCACATCTCTCTTGTATTGCAATGCCCAAAACTGAACACAGCACTCAAGGTGTGGCCTCACCAAAGCCGAGTCCAAGGGGACAATCACCTCCCTGCTCCTGCTGGCCACAACATTTTTAATACAAGGCAGGATGCCATTGGCCTTCTTGGCCACCTGGGCACACTGCTGGCTCATATTCAGCTGCCTGTCTATTACAATCTTCCAGATCCCTTTCTGCCAGGCAGCTCTCCAGCCACACTGCCCCAAGCCTGTAGCATTGCAAGTCCATCACGCAGTCCATTTCAGTCTGCATCTATAATGAAAACATCTCTATTTGGACAAGTTATTTAAATATCCTTTACAGTCAATGGAGAGAAAGAAGTCCTTCTAGGATATGAGTCATCCTATCCACTGAGATGTAAGCCTTAAAGTAGAAGTATTGTGCCTAAAGGAAGGATCTGTTCCCCTTCCTTCATTATGAAGGGGATTTCTGTGAATAGGTCTGATGTTGAGAACCTTAACTTCATGAAATATCTAATTGATAAAGTTATTCCAAGTTGGTGTCCAAGTTGGTCACATATATTAGAAACAATTTAATCTACTAAATAGCCCCAGAACAGGAAACAATAATTGGTGTAGTCATTCAACCTACTTGGCTCCCAGCTTTGATGTATTGCTGGGGAAAAAAGAAGTCATGGTAAAATATGATTTAATATATACTCCTTCAGCCTCAGCGTCTGGTGGATCTCTGTGCTAACAGAGTAGGTCATGGTATACCCAAAATGTCACAGCAAATGATCTCATGAGGGAATTACACAGGTCACAGAAGAAAAGAGGCAAGAAAAGAATTTTATACCTGTCACTCCCTGTATAAAATCTTCAGACAGTCAGAGCAGACACTCTGCTACATACCAAGAAAAGACAAGGAAATGAAAGGGAAAGGAGGGAAGAGAAAGCAAAGGGAGATTGTTAGTCTTCTATGAAATACAAGATGATTAAACACTGTCAGGCTTTAATCCCTGCTGACAAGCCAAGCTGCATGAGAGATATGGGTTGATTAATTACAAGGAAGAAAGGCTGTGACACAGGCATATGAGGCAGAAGCACCAAAAGGAGGGAATTGTTATTTATTTATTTATTTTAAAATAAAAGGTATTTGCTAATGAAAGCAGAGTCACTCCTTTGGATCTAAAACTTCCAGCCCTAATGCAGTCTTCCTGCTCTCAACCATCATAAAAAGAGAGAGAGGAAAAAAAAAAAACAAACCCCAAACCAGAATAGATCTCATCGTTGAATTTGCCTTTCATAACAGAAATGAGCTTAGGCCCTCTGTGACCCTTTCTGGCAAATACACCAGGTTTTATTACTGCTGGCAGCAAAGGACAACCCTGGAAATATTGGTTCAACCTACCGCAGTGGCAAGCAGAGAAGTGGCAAGAAGGACTCATGTAGGACATCTCTTAGAGCAGAGAGATGGAAGATTTCAGAGGAGAAGCTTTGAGAAGACAAGGTGTCAGGAGACATGCAGTTCAGTGTCAACAAGGAACAATTGTTTGCAATTGTTTTCTATCTTCTTTCACCTGACTCGTCAGTATTCAGATTTTTTTTCTGGGTTATTTTCTGTACTAGGAGAATTGGAACACAGAATTATGTTTGTTTGGTACAGCCTCTCTCTCTCAAAACATGAAGCATAGCATACTGGTCCCTAAAAAGAAGAAGAAGACAAAAAAATATCCAGAACCTTGTTGCTTTCCTTGCAATGCTAAGCCATGCCCTTTAGCCACAGCTCTGCCAAAAATAGTCTCCTGGGGGCCTGCTGACAGGGCTATGCTCTGAGCCATCACGTTGTCTAAGACATGATTTCTATTTCACACAGACAAACCCTGATGAAACTCAATTTCTTGTTCCAACAACCACAATTGATCTGGCATTTGGAAAGCTGTTTCTGTTGTTTTAGTAGTTGCTAAATAAACGGGGATTTAATTCCAGGCTGCCTAGAAACTAGTCAGCCTAGATCTAGCATGGCACCACTAAGGGTGAGCTTTTGGCTTGTGACTTCAGAAAGCTAAGAGGGGGAAGGGAAAAANATCATAGAATCAGTCAGGGTTGGAAGGGACCACAAGGATCATCTAGTTCCAACCCCCCTGCCATCCAACCCCCCTGCCATGCCCAGGGACACCCTACCCTAGATCAGGCTGGACAGAACCTCATCCAGTCTGGCCTTAAACCATCCAGCCTGGCCTTAAATATGCTAGAAAGGACAACAGATGATGTGAAATAATTTATGTTAAAGCTGAAAAGATGTACAAGGCATTTCCATGGGTAAGGGAAGCTTGGCTGAGACAGTATCTGCTACCAGCTCAACTTGGATGCTCCAGCAAACTTCCCCAAATTAAAGCTGAAACCATCAAGCAATTTTGGCTGCTGAGAGGCGTGTTGTAGTTGGGGATTTTATCAGGAAGGAATACATCCTAAAGCAAGAGACTGAACAACCTCTACACTTCAGGGAAGCATTCCCTTTCTCAGAGAAGTTGTGAGGTTGTCATCCCTGTAGGTGTCCAATAAACATGTAGACATAGAACTTTGGGACATGATTTAGTGGATGTGGTGGTGTTCGGTTGGCAGTTAGACTTGATGCTTGGAGATCCTTCCAGCCCTAACAATTTGATGATTCTATATATCAGGCAAAAACAAGAACAACAACAACAAAACAAGTAAAATAAGGAAGAAGCAAAGAGGGAAACTGGCCCTTGCTGCAGGCATGGCCACACCACAGCTGCTTGCCCGTGAGAGAATATGCAAATCTGCAGCATGCATGGCAAGCACAGACATGTGCTTGAGTCTGATCTCTGCATGGACAGACTCACAACTTCTCTTCAGACCCCAGACCCCTGTTAGAACACACTGAAAAAGGCAACAGTTTGGCTAAGCACTGCCATCCCAGGGATCTGAACACATTCCAACATTCCCTCTCCTTCCATGACAGTGGGATCAGAAGATCGATCGCCTGCAGTCAGAGGCTCTCTGGCAGCACCTCTATGAGGTGCCCTACTCTACTGAAGATCTACATTATTTTTTTCTATATTGGAGGTTTTTAGCAAGATCCTTGCTTCAACCTAATTTAGCCAGCTCTGATGACTGCAACATCTGGAGGTGAAGAGTTCAGACCAGATTACAAATCCAGGCTTTCCTTAATCACAATTTCAGCTTTCCTCACTAAACCACTCAACCTTTTCAGATACCAATTCCAACACCAAGAAATAAGAGAAGATGGAAAAGCAGAAAAAGAAGATACAAGAGAGGGGACAGAGGTTGGAAAACAGAGACAATCCATTACAGCCCCATAATTTCAGGCTGCAAAATTTCAGTCTGCATGCACCACCGATTCAATTACTGTATACAGCTCTACCCTTCAGCAGAACGAGAATTACAGAAAAAACACATTTTTAAAGGTTAGTGAGAGAATTTTGCACTGACAGAGACCTGCATCAATAGAAGCAGACAATGTAAGGCAGGGACTGTATTTGCCTCCCTCCTCCAAAACAGGTATTAAACATGTTGTGGGCTGTGAATGAAATATGTCTGGTGATCTTAATCTACTCCCCATAGAGAGCAGAGCCAAAGAACAAGCTCACTTAATTACCAAGTTCTGCACAAAATACTGAACCTGACATTACTGAAGCAGGTTTTCCTGGACAGAGGAGCTGATCCCTATGAGACATTTAGCAGTAGATGAAAGCATAGGAGTCACAGCTACAGGGCTTATAGATCAGAAGGGGCAAGTTTAATGCTCCAGCATCAGGAACTCCACACCTCATCCCACACAGTTGTGCTATCACTCTCTGAACCATTTCTCCTACTACTCCCTTGCTATTAGTTTGGCAAATTGTGTATATTTAATGACAGGTATTCTAGGCTATGTGGGGTACACCCAGTGCTGGATACCAGAGGAGACTTAACCCCAAAACTGCAGCTCCTCAGTGTTTTCACAAGTGCAACTTACCAGCATTTCCCTAAAGTACTACTAATGTTCACAAGAGCACAAACCCCAAAATGGTTCTTTTGATGAGAAGTAAGTTGGGTTACTGACTAAATACCATTTTTAATTACTTAAGCAATAGTGTGTTGCCAGCAGTTGTTAGACAAAGTAGAAACATACTCAAAAAATTATTGTTTTCTTCCCTCTCAAAAAAGTGTATTTCTTCAACATGTTCCATTTACCAAAGCTGTAACCACAGGCACACAGAAGTTCATCTGTGGTTTAGGCCCTTGAAAACCACCTCCTAAATAGCTCTCTTTGAAACTCAAGAGGAACATGCCTGCACCTTGCTAGAAAAGTGCTCTTCAAAGGAAGCAGCAACACCATCTATGGTAAATCAGAGGCCACATGGCTTCCTGGAGTCTAGAGAAGGGCTGAGCTGCTGCAAAAGGATGGAATTACTATAACTATTTACTCATCACAGAATCACAGAAGGTTAAGGGCTGGAAGGGACCCCAAAAGATCATCTAGTCCAACCCAGAGCAGGATCACCTATACTAGATCACACAGGAATGCATCCAGGCAGATCTTGAATATCTCCAGAGAGGGAGATCAGCAACGCCAAGACAAAATATAGTAAAAGCAGTGAAAGCACTACTAATTATATTATTCTAAGCTTAGTTTTCTCAAGCCAACATAGAGTCCTCCAGGAAAATTTTCTTGATTTTTTTTTTTTTTTTTAATCAGCTAAATTATAGCCTTCTGAAAAACTCGGGGCAAATGACAGCTTATTCTTTGAGAAGACTGCTGCACAATTGGACTGGTGAAAGAGCAAGATCATTTCCATGGAATACATTCCTTTTTCCCATCCTAATTGCAGATGGATTTAGTTAGTGTCACTAGAATTATAATAATTTGTCTAAGTAGCAGGCTTTTAAATGAAGATGGCAAATGCATTCAGAAGCTTCTCTTCCACACATGATTTATACACACTGTGTGTTTGCTTACTTTCCACGCATGAGTGGCTATTTTGTCCCTAAAGATCCAAGATAACATGGTAACAAGGATCCTACAACCACATACACGCTTTCATCTTTTCTCACTTGCAAGCACTTCCATTTGAGGGATTATCATCATCCCAATGCACATCTGCCAGCTGTCACCCTGCTGCAGCTTCCCCTTGAAGCGGTGCTGTCCTCTCCCCCAGCACGTGCACCCGCATGACATATGTGCTGGGTAGTTAGTTCATGCCAGCAGTGACTGGCTCCCTCTCCACCTTCAGAAAAGATAAAACACCCTCCCTTCCACCTTCCAGATGCTATGCAGGTGGGCTGGTTGGTTGAAGACTATGTGCTCTCTTGTTCCACTCCTGATCCCAAGCCTGGAGCACAAAGCCCTGTGAGGAGAGGCTGAGGGAGCTGGGGCTGTTTAGCCTGAAGAAGAGGAGGTTCAGGGCTGACCTCATTGCTCTCTACAACTGAAGGTGAAGGGTTAGTTGAAAGCCCTCCTGGGCAGCTCTGCTGTTTAGGAGGAGTGTCATATTTCTGTATTACTTTTAACTTGTATATAATTGTGCATAGCTGTCAAAATCTGTATATATATAGTATATATGGTTATAAAATGTGCCATGCTATAAATATTGCTTCATTCCTTAACTTCCAGCCAGCTGAATTAGTCTGAGCCCCTATTCCAGCTGCAACTATTAAACAATACTCTTACATAGGTAGGCAGCAAGTCCAAACTATTGGCAGAAGCCCCAGCACGGTAATGCGCAAGCATGATGGGAAACCTGAATAATCACTTATCTTGTGATAGAGAAGCAACAGGGGCCCAATTCAGAGCAATGCTCCATGTTTGGTAAAAACACCAGAGACAA
>VWZI01022076.1:1256570-1405298 GCA_013396835.1 Psilopogon haemacephalus
AGAGGGAGAGGGAGAGGGAGAGGGAGAGGGAGAGGGGAGGAACCCTTTTGAAGTTTTTGCATGTCAGTTCATTTTTTTCAAAGGGGCAACGTGACAGCTCTGCTGGAGATAATCAAGAAACCCGGGGGCAATTAGGTTTTAATGCTGTGACAGTGTGGAAGGATATCAACCTCCTCGTTATAGCCACAAGTTTCTTGGCAAAATGTTCCATAATAAGGCACATGGGATATCATCATTTCTTTGCAGAGTATTTTTCATGGGTTTTTTGTTGTTGGTTGTTGTTGTTCAAACCATGCAAGGAATTACTGACAGATCTTGCAGATGTCAATCACAGCTACAGCACCCCTGTTTCACTTGAGTAAACATTACAGTTATAACCTAAATTAGGCAGAGGAAAGGAAGGTTTGCAGACATTCCTGCCTTATGCAAACTGAAAGATAAATACACCAGGCAAGCAGTGCAACAGAGGGCACTTTGATTTCTCTGGTACAGCTACACTTGATATAGGTATGTTCTTTGGTGTCCCTAGTGTGGCATCTAAATACCTCTCATTTGGCAAAGTCCTAGTCTTCCCAAAACGCCAGTTGAGAGAGCAGCCCTAGAAAGAAGAAAATCCAAAGAACAGAAGCCAAATGAATCACTCACAGACAATATGTTCCAGAAAGAGGTACTCAACCTGGGCTCTGTTTTTCAATTCAATTACATTCTGCTGTCCACACACTGCAATTTCCCACTCATTTACAAAAGCTTATAAGTGTATCCTCTGTGGAAAGTGAACACTCGAGGTCTGCCTCGAGTACCATCTCCTCCTGAAGCAAAGACTGCTGCTCAGGCTGCTAACAGCATCAAGAATGAAATGGACTTCAGTAAGCTACAGAAATCTCGTCTGTAAGCTACTCCCTGGGCCTAAAAATCCATCTAATAATTAGTCATTAGAAAAAAAAAATAAAACAAACAAAAAAAAGGTATTTTGATACATTTCAGAGTAGCTCAGCAATGCAACGCACAGAGATTCCTACCTTTTGAGACTCCTGACATGCTGCCCATGAGAATGATGCAGCTAAAGGTAGAACTGCCAGCTATCCTCCTCCCATGTCCTAGTGCTCCAGATGCAAAGTGCAACTGGTCTTACCTCTCTTCTTTGCTTTTGGTAGAAGTGCTCTTACACTTTTCCCTCACTAATTGCATGACAGCTCTTGAAATTATTGATCATTCCTCATAGTGGTCTTGCAGAAAGAGAAAATGGAAAGAGATGGAAGTTAGTTCACCAGGGGACCACATCTAAGTCATGAGGGGCAAGGAGGAGAAAGCACCACATCCCTTCCTCACTGTAGCCTGCCTTCCTCCCTACACTGTTCTGACTATGTGAATTCAAATCCAGCTTTAGCAAATCTGCACTGTGGAATATAAAGCAGAGCAGTATTCAGCTTCAATTAAATGTCTACACCACCTAGGAAAGCACCCAATGCACAAGCATTCAGTCATTATGCCTCACCTGCCAGAGAAAGGAGCCCTGGTGGGAAATGATGCTCACACAGCCACCTCACTCTCAGGTCCAGAGCTCTGGCCTGTCCTCACAGCTTCCAGCTCTCTCTCCTTTACCCTGAAGGCAGTAGGTACCCACAGCATCACCAAATTCAAGTTTCAACCAGTACTGGTTTACATTCAATTTGCACAGGTGTAAACTGACTACTCAAGGCAAAGGAGAATCAGCTTTCTTCAGCAGCCAAAGGTGAGGCGATGCTCTGTTTTCAATTGCACAACCTCCTTTCTCAGAGCTCCCTGTGCCACATGAGCCTGCTGCCCTTTGCCTTCCCTCCCCGTGAAGCTGACTCCCACACTACAGCCTGCACTGTAAAAACACCAGCTTTTCAGCAACAGAGAGAAGGGGAGCAAAATAAGGAAGCCATGACAAAAGGCTAGCTGTTCACAGCCTTCTTTCCTAGTTCTGCCCTCTGACTTTGTGCCTGACACAGTTTAGTTTTATATGCAGGTCACTCAGTCATTCTTCCCGCATGTACATCAGGCTCTGCTGGAAAATGTGGCCATTATCCATCAAGCCCTTCCCTTTAGTCAGTTTTCAGGGGAAGAGTAATAGATGCACTTCTGTTGTCACATTATTGTCCAAAACATCAGGGTAAAAAGCCCTGAATGTTAAAAATTCCCTAAGGAAATCAGTTCTTAAAAAAACAGAATTAAGGGAAAAAAATAAGGGAAAATCAAATTGAGAAGGACAGAAATATGCAGAATATATCTTTTTTTTCCAGGGATGAGTTATTCAGAGAAGTGCCCTGACTAGCTGTATGCCACAGTGTGGTTTTCCTTCCACTGAAGTTTAGACTGCATCTGGATAAAGCAACATGTGCACACACTGCCTTTAATTTCCAGGATCCAGAATGAGAGAGAGTCTTCTCTTTGGACATCATACATTAAAAGAGCTGTATCAGTTTGAAGGGTGAATGTAATCTCTTCCCAGGGCACTTGCATTAAGATTGAAACAGCGTGGTGAGGTGATAGCATCAGGCAGTGAGAATCTTCACAGACAGTCAAGGAAAAGGAGGAGGGAAACCAGAAAAGAAAGAGATGAAATAAAAGATGACAAGAAGCAGCAGTCAAAGTTACGAGGAAGAGGAGGTCAGGCACACAAACTAATCAAGGTGGCACAGTAATATTTTCCTGGTGTGGTCAATCTCTTTGATCTGCTTTTAGAGGATTTGCTCAAGTTAAGGGAGAACTAAGTAAAGTTTCAGTCATTTAAAGCCAAGTAAAATACAGACAGGAACAAAGATATTTCTTTGCTGAGATGCAGGGAAGAAAAGCAAAGTGGAATAGGAAGGAAAGAATATCCTGTCCTGAAAAGCCTGAGGGTGAATTTTACTGACCTCTACTCACTAGCTCCTAATAATACTCTGAACTGGAACTACAAACCCTGCAGAGGAGCTGTCACCAGTCCTGGCAGGCTTACAGTATTGGTACATATTCTTACATTTGCAGCTGAAAGTACACAACATCAAATCCTCAAATGAGAAAGATAAGGCATAATAAATTTGAGAGGACTTTGCCCACTCCATCTTCACTAGGTTCTTCTTTTACACAGCCCCTCACTGCAGCACAAGTGAATACATCCGAGTAAGGTGCTTGTAAAATAGAGGAAATAAAGCCAGAGTTAGACAAGTCTGCAGGAATCTGGCTCAGAGATGAGTAACATCACCAGTTCAGTCACCAACACCACGTACACCCCTTGCCTCTCCAAACTCAAACCTGTACAACCTCACTCAGCAAGCTCTGAAAGCAAACCTTTCAACCCACTTCCCTGCGAGGTGCCCGTTTGGACAGGGGAGGCTTGGCAACACTCTCAGCACTACAACCTACCTCCAGTTGCTTAATTGGGTTTGTGTATTACTGATAAGTAATTGGTACAGAGGAAATGAATGTGAAGCTGCCACCGAGTCTGCTTCTGCATACAAATATGGGCAGCTGAATGTGAATCAGCAGCAAAGGCTGCAGCCCTGCCTTTCCTATGGCATTTCCAGTATGGACGTGCTGAAAATATCTCAACATAAAGTGTTTCACTTTGTACAAATGATGCTGGTGTGACTGCTCGATGTCTTCTCAGACATGAAACTGCAAAAGGCTGAAGGGATCTGATAAAAACAAAGATAATGTGTTATGCAGACATTACTCTGGATGAATAGCTAGAGAAGAGAGAGACGTTAAGGGGTAACACAATAAGAAATCAAGATAAAGAGGAAAGGCACACAAAGGCAAGCATACAGCTCTCCACAGATCCAGCCTTTAGGTACCATCTTCCTATTTTTCCCCCCAGGGAGCTAAAAAAGGCCCCAAATTAATCTCCGCTCACAGCCTAATTTATACTTAGTGCCAACTTTGTGCCTGCATCAGATTCCTCCACAGCCTAAGCTGCAGCAGTGTAAACAGGCTCATTCTCCTTATTTTATCAAATTGTGTTAACTTTCCCTCTGCAGCATTCTCTCAGGCTGGCAACACTGAGACGTGCAGGAAATGTAAATCACTCCCCTTTTGATACGATAACCGTGGCAGTGAATTGCATCCCAGAAATCAGCTCAGGATTATAGCCGAGAACTCGCTGAAAGGCACTTAGCTGTGGCGTTGTGCCAGGAGGGTAAACTTCAGCTGGCAGGTCAGTGCCAGGCGGGCTGAGGTCTTGGGAAATGAGAACAATACATAACACCCAGCTATCTGCAACTGAATGGACCTCGAAGCCAACAGCCTCGGGGTCAATATATAATTAAAGAATGCCAACAGGTGTGAAAAACAAGTGTGTATTTATCTATGCAAATACACGGCAGAGCTATATTAAATATGAATAAGCACCTAGAAAAGGCAACAGCCAGCAGGCTGTAGGATAAAATCTATTTGCCAGACAAATACAGATGTATATAAACAACCACATTAAAAGAAGACCAAGAAACCAAAAAACTGAAACAAACAAACAAACAAAAAAAATAGGACAGGATAGGATAGAACAGAATAGGATAGAACAGGATAGGAAAGAAGAAGATAGGATAGAACAGAATAGGATAAGATAGACTAGGATAGAGCAGAATAGAATAGAACAGGACAGGACAGGACAGGATAGGATATAATAGAATAGGATAGGATAGAACACAATAGCTTCAAATAGAATAGAATAGAATAGCTTCGAACAGAACAGAATAGAATAGAATAGAATAGAATAGAATAGAATAGAATAGAATAGAATAGAATAGAATAGAATAGAATAGAATAGAATAGAATAGAATAGAATAGAATAGAATAGAATAGAATAGAATAGAATAGAATAGAATAGAATAGAATAAGCCAGGTTGGAAGAGACTTCCAAGATCATTCATCCCAACCTATCACCCAGCCCTATCCAATGGCACTAAGTGCTCCATATCTGCTTTTCCTGCATGGAACTATTTGTGGTAGAGAACATTACAATAATAATTTTAATCATGTATCATTTATTCAAATATTTTTTCAAAGATTGAGCAGATGTTGGAATGCAAATAAAGATCATCAGAAATTGAAAAGAATTGTTTTCCCAGTGTCTTATTTTCCCGTGTAAATGCCACTGCTAACAGTTACTAGCCTTAACCCTGGGCCAGGACTCCACGGAATTCAGCACTGCACAAACACAAAAATAAAAAGCAGGCTGAACCCTAAGGAATTTGCAGCTCTAACAGAAAAAAGGCAGCAGATGGATATAGACAGAAATAATCAAGAAGTAGTAGTTAACAAGGCAGAAGTTAGTCTCAGCAAACCAAATCCCTGATTGCTGTGAGCCTTGTACAGGCACCACAACAAAGAGGAGTTTTGATCATAGATGCCCTGCAACACACGGAGCTCTGCACATCCTTCATCTTCACCGCTGTGCTCCATCTGTCGTCTCCACACATCCTGTCTTGCTCACCCACTATACTTAGAATCATAGAATCATGTTGGGAGGGACCACAAGGATCATCTAGTTCCAACCTCCTTGCCATGCCCAGGGACACCCTACCCTAGATCAGGCTGGACACAGCCTCAGCCAGCCTGGCTGCAAACACCTCCAGGGATGTGGCCTCAACCACCCCAGGGGAAAACCCATTCCAGGCTCTCACCACTCTCATGGTGAAGAACTTCCTCCTCACATCCACTCTGAATCTCCCCACCTCCAGCTTTGCTCCATTCCCCCTAGTCCTGTCACTACCTGATGTCCTAAAAAGTCCCTCCCCAGCTTTTTTGTAGGCCCCCTTGAGATACTGGAAGGAAAGGCTTTTAACACAAAACCACTTTGGGCCAAGGGATGTTGTCCACAATGCTCTCCAGCACATCGCAGGGTCATACTGTCATAGAGACAGATGAAACCATTTGTGAACAAAATGGCTCATTAATAACATTCATTAACAAACCACTCCAAAGAGTGTATCAGGAGCATGCACACAAGTCTAAAGCTGAAACTAACACACACACAGAATCCACGTAAAAAATATAGAGGCATCCATCAATATTTGAGCAACAGTGCCTTCTGATGGCTTTTAGTTAGTCCACACACCTCTTGGTCTAAGTGTGAGCCATGCCAAGGAGAATAAGAAAGGCTGGCACAGAATTAGCTTGTGCAGCTGAGACACACCATCAGTAAATGTCCGTACTATGGCTGATCTCAGCTGCAACATCCAGAGGCACCACAGTAATAAAAAGTGTCCCCACAGATCGTTGGACAGTTATGACAAATAAGCACCATAAAAACTTCTGAAACATCCTAAAGCAGTTTTCCATAACAAAGATAACATCTGCAAGAGACAGAACTCTTGCTGGCAGGTTTTATTTCGGCATATCTGCCTCAATGACCTACTTATTACTACACCTCTCAAACTAATTTTAAGTCAATATTTAATTTGTATAACCAAACCTGTCTCTCATGACTCCAGACCACTCCACATGCCTTTCAGGTTCTTAAATTAAATGCTTTAAAGCCACGAAGGAAAAACAAAAGACTGCTGTACAGCATCAGTACATTTCCTCCTTGTGGCCAGCCAGACACATGTGGCCCTTCCAGTCTCCACTTCCACCTTGCCACCAGGGCATCAAACAACAAGCACAGCCATTAGAAAATTGGCAATAAATGCTAAGAAAAAGTTGCTTCTGCAGCACTGCAGTGCAGTGTGTACAGCCAGGTGGGATAGATGGGTAGAAGTCATAGCACTGAGCTCCCTTCCAAAGCTGTTCTCAGCTGCAGCAGGGACCCAACTAAATAGTTGGGTGCTGCAAAGAGTTGTTTCCCTTTCAAAAGCCTACACAGAACATTTTATAGCATACTACATGATTTCAGTGAGGTCTCCATGGAATAAATCTTCAAAACACTTCCATCTGCATAGCAAAAAGAACCAATAGCATTCTGTACCTCTGCACCAGGAACATTATGAACATGTACCTTGATAGCTAGGATTCAGAGTCAAAGTTGACAGAGACTTCACTCTGCAGTTGGGCACGTTCCATATCTACTAATTACATTCCTTTTTCTGTAAGACACAGTGAATTGCAAGGGAAGAAGGCAGCTTTTACATGGCCAGTAAAGTGCCAGCTGTAGCTTCCATGCACAAATGTGCAGTGTGAAAAATTTTCAAGTGCAATTCAAACGCCAAAAGTGGAAAAGAAATAGTGTGTAAATGGACCTCGCTTGCTCTCGAATCACTGTTGGCAAACCTGAATCTCTTTAAGCCTGGTACTTTCAAATCAGGCCCATTTAACTTGCAAAGGTAGGTTTGGGGTTTTTTTTCACCTCCAACGCTCTACAAAGTCACTCTTAAAAAATAAGAGTAATGAGAGGCATAAACACATAGCTCAGTTGCTAAAGGCTCACTGGAAAAATATGCAATAGTATTTACAGCCTCCAAACTATGCTGCTGTCAGTGCTGTTTCTCTACACACCAGAATGCAGATTACAGGCTTGCCAGTTCACACTGGAAACAGAAACAAAGAGCCCCACCAGCGAGGAGGTGAATTAGTATTTGTATTTACTAAAAGCACAACTCTCAACTTCAGAATGCAGCCATGGCAGCACAAGTCCATTTACTTCCAGTTATTATTCCTCATTTAAATTCAGTAATTTGTACCTGGCTTTCCTGCTCAAGAGTCCATGCTATGTCCTGAATTTTGTACTGCAAGTGGTGGCATTACTCCAGTTGCTATAGAAATAAGGCAGGCTGATTTTTATTTATATTATGGCACCACCTGGAAGGGCTTTTAATTAATCAGAGTTCTTTCTTCCACACCTTTCAGAGAGGGATCAGAGAAGAAAGACATTTATAATACTGATGAGGTTTTTCAATACACAAGTGATGCCTGTTTGGAGAACTTAAGACTTGAAAGAAATAAGATGGCAAATAAAAGGAAATAAATCTATGCGATCTGGCCTAAATGCCAGTGGTCCACTTCTTAGCATGAAGCAAGAGAATGCCTAAAGAAAAAAAAACAGCAGTACTTTCCACCTGCATGGACCAGCATAGGCTGGGCACACCTCGAGATCTAGACGCAGTCTTACTTATAAAGCTTTTTGCTTCCCTACTCTAGCTCTTCATAAAGGATTTCACTTATCAACTGCCTCTCAGAAAAATGAAAAGTACTTTCCCATGCAAAACTAAACATGATTTTCACTTTGCTGTTTTTCACGTCGTGCTAAAATAAAACCACAGTGGATTTTCAATTGATATTTGATATATCACTCCCATTCCGACTATTAAATACTCATTTTTATGGCCTGACAGAGATTTTAAATACAATATTTACAGACATATAAATGCATTAAAAAAGAAAAAAAAAAAAACAACAACACTGCAGTTAATGTACTAGAACAAGCTCAGTATTTCTGAGGTTTGTTTTGCTGCAGACTTCTTGTGCTACTCAGACAAGTCCCTTAATCAACTTTTACACCCAGGCTTCCCACTCCATCTAATGAACAGGTGAGCTACATGAAGGGATCACTGCCTAGGACATGCTCCTGAGCTAAGCTGTCAAGCAGAAAAGCCAATAATAACTAGTATAAATCCCCATCATCAACTTTAAGCAATTATCAAATGTTTATTAGCCTCCAAATTGAAGGCTAATAAACCTGCTTATTTTAGCAGATAAAGTCAAATTACTTTGATTGAAGTCTGGGAGTGCTCAAAGATGAACAGCAATGGCCTCATTTGCTTTTAGTTATTTTTGATGAAATGTCAGCTCAAAAGACTGAAAGATATTTCCTAGTTATTTAGGCAATGTGAAACTTGGGCAGTTATTTTCCAGGCAACATGGCCAGCCTGACAGGTTTTAAATGAATAAAAGTGATATTATTACAATTATCATTAGAAGAAGATGTCCCTCATCAAAATGATTCTGGATTTTAATTGACAAGGTCTGGGTTAATGCTGTGAAAATGCCAATGAAAGCAAAGCCTGTGGCTCATACTAATTGTCAGCACTGAGCAACCTCAACCTCTAACCCATCACAGATTTATCACTCCCTGCACACTGTACTCAAGACAAGAAACATTTGAATTAATCATTAACAACTAGAAATTCCTCCCAGACAGAAAGCAAGCAGAGTGCAGTGCTGCCCACCCCCCTTTCCCTTGCTCCTGAGCCAAGGAGAGGTGCCTAGGAGCCTTCCTAATGAGACAGGCTTGTTTTGTTGTTGATTCACTGCCTTTGCTTTTGAGAGCATTGCAGGGCAAACTCTCAGTTGGTTCTAAAGGGAAGAGAGAGACATTAGTCTGAGCAAACTGAAGTGCATGTTCTCTTACCTCCCTGGCCATCAACTCCAGCACAGCCATGGCATATGGGATGATGATGATACAGTGTGACCATGGTGGACCACACATGAACATAAATCCTAAGGCAGAAGATAAGGAGCTTCCTTGTTCCCAGAGGATTGGTCCCCCTTCTCAAGGAAGGCCAGCTCAGTGTATAGCACACTTTGTTTCCAACTCAGCAAATACATGGTGCTTGCCCAAGGCACAGGGACTGCTGCTCAGCATGCCCAGCCCGGTCCTGCTGCCATCTTCATATTGACTCATCCCAAAGAGTGGTATCAGTTTCTGGTATACCAGAGTATGTAATTGAGCATCCACCATTTGGGCTGTCCTGTTAATGCATGATAGGTCCTGCTGCGGTCACAGGGTCATGGCATGTTGGAAAACAGCCCAGTGAGCTTCCTCTGCAGTGGTGTTCATCAGCTACAGGGCAGTGAGGCACATTTGTTACAGAGACCAAGAGGTAGTCAAAATCCCAGAAGAAAAGCCATCAAAGAATGAAAGCACAGGCATAGCATGGTTGTCCTTCACACTCTGGTGGCACCCCTGGGACAGCACAACAATGCAGAGAAGGACTTACAACCTCACTGCTTCAGCCACAAACTCAGTAACTCTTGGGAAGATTCCCTCAGCTGCAATGCTAGTCAGCACCTCTTCTCCCACTCAGTTTCATAAATAAATCACAAAGAGTCTGTAAAAATTCTTCTTGAATTCTCTTTATTTTCTTTTCTCTATCCCAGCATGATGGTGAAAATCATCCAGAATATTGCTGGGCAGGAGGAGAGAAGCTGAAAGCCTGCAGAACCTGACAGAGGCAGGAGGTCTGCCAGGGTAATAGCACGCTCCTGAGCCTCACATTGCCTTTTATGGTCTTTAGTCCAAATGCTTTGATTCTCAGCAACTCCATCTGCATGGGTTATGGCATCATCACAACACAGCTTGAGCACACATCAACTTGTTGGTCCCCCAGTCCAAGCCTTTATATGACAGTTGATGCAAAACTACCAAAGAGTCCCTTCTCACATGACATTAAGACTGGAAAGGACAACAGCACTGGGAAGAAAGGAAATGTGGAGTCTCCAAAAAGATCAGGGGCCAGTTTCTGAGATGGAGGGAAAGGGGTACAGCCACTAATGTTAAAAGGCACCAAGCTTGTTTGGTGAGATATAAATAGAGCTTCTCACTCCACCTAGCAGAGAAAAAAATATATATTTTTTTTGTTTGTTCGGTTGTTTTTTTTTATATAAATCTCTGTATTCTCAACTGACTACTCAGGAGAAAACAGGTGATGGCATTTGCTGTGTTGAAGGAAGAAGATGTCACCTTGCTTAGAGGGTGCCAGTGCCATCACAGTCTCTGCTGGCCACTTCCCAGTAACTGGGAAGCAAAGACTGATGGGGGCATTAGCCCATCGACAGAAATGTTGCTCATTTCACTGTCCCTTTTCTCCCAGAGGAGAAAGGCATCAGCTGCTTCTTTCACCCCCAGCTACCCTTACTTTCTAGACTTTGCTGTTTTCTATATAACAACCACAGAAAACAGAGGCTGGAAAGCTCCCATTAAACGATGCCAAAAAGAACTTTCCACTCACAGCTAACGCTTGGCTGCACACATTCTCCTTTATTTCCAAATGTTTTCAGTATGTTTCATCTTCCCTTTATTAAGCATGTTCATAATTATTTGCAGCACATCTAAAGAACTCGCAGAACAGGTCTATGCTTCCAAATACAGTCTCCTGCAAACTGCCAGTGTATACCTATCAAAAACCCAGACATGCCACAGAGCTAAAAAGCATGATTAGTATAAGCTAATACTTTACAGCATGTGCTAGCCAAAAATAAGAGGTAGGTGAGCTTGGGCACAGTAAGAGCAGCAGCAGTGCAAAGGCCACTCTGCCTGCAGCTGCTTATCATCTGAGAGACATGAGAATGAAGTGGATAAAAGAGCAGAGTGGGGAGAGCAAGACAGGAGAAGGCTGTAAGCAGATATGGAACTGCGTTCTCAAAAGGTTTTCAGCCAAGTAATTTCAACAGATTTGCAGCCCAAAGAAACACATGGCTGTTTCCACCCACTTGGACTCTGCCCAAAAATATGGCCCACATGATGCCAAACAGCAGCTCTGCAGAGGACAAGGGGCTCCAAATTGCTTCAGCTTCTGGGAGGAAGAAGGTGAAGGTGCACTCCACTCACACTTCATGTTTTCTACTCCTCAGTTCCCAGATTCCTCAAAGTCCAGAGTGCAAAGTCATTACAAGGACCTCATTGGTGCTCACTGGAGAAAGCTCTTCAGGAGAAAATAAACCTCTATTTCAGCATACTCTCTGAATCAATACACCCAACATCAGAAGCCAGAAGGCAGAGCCACAGGCTGACAGTCCAGGAACGAGCCCATTTGTGTGACTTTGGGCAGACCCACTGACTTCTAAGCACTTCAAGAGGACAGGTAAAGGACTATTATATTACTGTTCTGTGACTGATATCCTAAGAATCTTATGTTAGTTCTGGAGTTTCTTATTTTCTTTCAGAAATTCAACTCAGTTCTGTTGCTGATATCAGCTTTTTAATTCACTTTACACCAAGATATTTGTTATCAAAAATTGTGCTTTGATATGTGTCAGGTTGATGGATTCAATAAAAGCCCTGTCAGGAGAAGCTGAGTGAGTAGGGCTGCAGAAGTGGTGTCATCAAGGGAATTGATACGTTAACAGCCAGCCTGCTGATCTTGCAACAAAACATGCAAGCATAATAGCCATTTTATTTTCTCACTCTGGCAAAACAGTTCAGGGAAACACTTGAAAACATTTGCATGAATGTTACTCAAGCGCGCGAGCTCGGCGTGGGCACCACTAAACACCGCGTGTAAGAAGTGCTCCTGCACCCTGCCCTGCTTTGCTGTTGGGGCTGCAACATCCAGCCAAGAAGAACAAAGACTTTATGCAAAACAGAGCTTTGATTTTTACTTTGGGAATTCATGCAGACATTCCATGATGCCCCAAATGAACTCTTTCTTCTCACGACGTAGGAGGGCAATTTTCCCATCCTATTTTCAGACACAACCAGTAGGACCTTGAGCCGTTTGTCAAGTCATTAGGAAGTTGTACCAGGGTCTTATTTTGGCTTCCAAACCTCCAGGCAGACAAAATCGTTGTTTGTTTCCAAGTTAATAAATAAAATAAGAAGGAAGACATATTTGAAGAGGGAAATAATAACTTTTTATCAGACCACATAATGCAGGGATTAAGAAAAGGACATCTGCCCACTGCTTGAATTCCAATTGCTCTGCTTCACCTCTATTAACCCATCACAGCTGCAACACCACCTCTGCACTGTCCTCTAATTCAGAGAGATTTGGTTAACTTGAACTGACTTACAGAACATTTGGAATGGCAAAAAAAAAACATGATGTTGAGCATCAACTTTTTTTTTTTTTAAAGATAAATAACACTGCAGCCTAAACAAAGCAAAGAGGAAAGTTCCACAGCAATTAATATGAAAAAGGTGAATTACATGGAGGATTTATGCCCATGTAATGAAGACAACTAATTGCTACAAGATCCATAAACCACATTAAATTAACAGGGTTTTTTTTTTCCAAGTCTACTTGCAAGATAAAATTTATTAACTATGTTTAATGGCTACTTAAATTCTTTCTCTCACATATTTATTAAATGTGCTGTTTTTCAGCGGAACAGAGCATTTTACTAAGTGGATTCCACTAATCGGAAAAATGAGCAGTTTAACTAATAAAAAATTACTCTACATTATTTAGAGATCCATTTAAATTAGTTCCTTCCACTATAAAATTGCCATCACCATGATTGCATATATGCTGTTAAAAGGGAATCTTCTTGACTCACGCAAGGGAAGATGAATGAGTTCAGCTAACATTATTTGGACACAGGGCCATCTCCAGCAGAGAAACAGAGCAAATGCAGGTGTTACTGTAAATTTAAAAAAAAACCAAAAAACACACCATTTGGAAAGCAGGACACAAGAAAGAAACTGTCTTAGCTCAGAGTAGTGACCTCAAACAGATCCACACCCAAATCTCATGCTTTGCCCCACAGACTCAGCTGCTCAGCCAAGGCTGTCTGTTCCTCCAGCTGTGGGTATCAGATGCACCTTTTGCAATGGTTCTTCCATGCAGATCGGAGATAAATCTTTATTGCTTAAAAGTGACCTAGAAGTGACTCTTTTCTTATTTATCATCTGTAAAATGAGGAAAAGCAGCTCTTCTGTCTTACTAGGGTGTCATGGGAACAGACAGCTGATGGTAGTCAATTATTCTGGTAAGTTTGTATAAACTCCCAAGCCAAAGGGAGAGGATAAAAATAGTCCTTAGCTACTTGAATAGACCACAGCAGTGCTCCCAACTCTAAACTTCAGCACAGCCTTCTCAATCTACAATATGGTTCTTAAAGATCAAGTTTCCATCAATGTGAGCTTTCCTTAGATAAGAATCAAGTTTTTAGATTTGACAGTCACAAAGTAAAATGTAGGAATACAACCAAAGTCCAACTCAGAAGTGTAACACCTAAATAATAGCTTTACATAAATCAATCATACGGGAAATGCTCTTTGTCCTCCCAAACTGTGAGGCCCTGCAATGTCCTCCACAACTTCTGCACATGCTGCAGGCTGAGACACAAATCTTAGACTGACAGTTGGGCCAGCTCAGGTGGGAAGGATGCGGAGAGCTCATCTAACTACCATCCTGCCCAAGGCAGGGTCAGCACTGTAGTCACACCAATCAACCACCCTGGTACAAAACCCAGAACAGCCTGGGGCACCCTTTCACATACAAACCTCACACTTAAACCAGGGAAGGAACAAATTGCTGTGATTTCTACATTATAATAGCGCAAAATATTTCTCCAGAAGAATCAAGGAGCCCTCTTGATTATAACACAACTGTTCCACAGTCTTCCTCTTTAGATACTATCATCACAAGAGCAGAAGCTGTGAAGCAGATCTAAAACAAAAGCATAAGCCATGTTGAACAACCTCCACTTCTAGACACCAGGTGCCACCGGAGCAGGCAGGCAAACGGAGCAAGCGCTGCAGCAGATTTAATGGTGGGAACCTCTCCTCCTGACAACGGTGTGGTTTTCTTGAAATGCCTGTACAAATTACAGCATATACTGCAGGTAGAACAGACCTTTCTTGACCCTCAGCGTCTAAAAGTTAAGCACCTAATTTAAGCTATCCCCAGCAACCGTTTCTGCACGCCGTCGGAGACAGGCAATCTCCAGACCAACAGAGCTCTGCCGAGGCACGAGAGTTTGAGCCTACAATATCCACAGGCTCCACTGCTGCGACCAGACCAACAGCAGGAGAACAGATGCATGCCCACCTAGATGCCTTGTGTCTTCCCAGAGATTTATTTTTCCTTCTTTTTGTTTATGCCCCTCCACTAATACCAAGTGCAGGTGTTATATTGCTGCTTTACTTTCCACGGTTGGTTCAATCACATAAGAAAAGTCAATACCCATGTGTAAAATGAGAAAGGATAGCATCACCTGATACCAGTCTACTGAGATTTGGGAACCAATACTTTAAACTTGAGGATTATTTTTTTTTTTCTATCAGCAAAAACTTTGTCTTCATAAAAATAACTGGGCCTAGGTAAAAGAAAACGGAAAATCAGAGACTATGTTACTCTAAATGTCCACAACACATTCCTCGATTTCTTTTAAAAACATAGTTGCAAACTGCCTTGCTACATTTGTGGCATAACCAAGGCAATGTTGGTGTGGTTGTGAGAATCTACACACACACTAAAATTTGAAGTGCCATGCAACAAAGGAGTCACAAACAATTAAGCAATTAATTGGCATTTTTTTCCCTTCATGGCAAACAAGAATACACAAAGCACAAAGGAAAGCACAGAGCTGTATCACAAATGGGCTGCTTTGGCATCTTTGGGGTTTGTTTTTTTTTCCTCTCTCATCTCTGCCCCTCTGAACTGCAGACCTTAGTGAAACACAAAAAGTAGGACTTCCAAAATGCAGATACCTATCACCAAGTATGCATCACCAACAGCAAAACACAGCCATAGGTGAGCATTTTGCTCAGTAACACACTTGATATAAACATGTACCCCCTCCAGCCCAAGACTTTCAAAGCGCTTCACTGTTGATGAATGATCTCCAAATGCAGCAAGAGCAAAGGTAACTTATAAAGACAGGATGAGCATGGCACACACAAAGCAATAAGCACAAAGGCTGCTAATTGTACATTTCCCCCATATACAGATATTCAGAAAAGAGCAAATAGGAAGGAGCAGGGGGGAAATGACCTACCTTACCAAATCTGAATGTTGGACACAACTCCTTTCAGAGCAACATTGGTGTGCAGGTAAGTTCCTCAGGCGACCGCCAGCCACAATTCCTTTCTGAGCTCCCCAGAGGCTCTGGCTCCCCTTTGTCCGTGTCCCTGAGGCAGATGCAGTGTCCTCCAGTATTTCAGAGCCTCAGCTGCAAAAAATGCTGTTCAGAAAATAGGAAAAAGAAGGTGTGGCATTAAATTCTAGGGTCAGTTGTTTGGCAGATTCAGAGCAAAACATAAGACAACATCGGACAGGAATGAAATGTCAAGGTAGGACAAAGAGCCTGTGACAATCCATCATGCGTGGCACCTTTGGAGGGCAAACTTTGTATTCAAGAACTGTGGTGCAAAGCTATTCTTGCTTTACAGTACTTTAATAGTGATCCTACACCAGGAAGTGAATGCCAGCCTCGCTGCTTTTTATTCTAGTTCAAGGCTGCAAGAAAAAAAGTGCAAGTAATACACTTCTCCATAGGGAATATTTTAATTCATTAAGGCTTTTCTGAAGAATAACAGGACTTTTGATATTAAAAGCAGAGCCATCCCCTCAGACTTAATTCTTTGCATTGTTAAAATGGCTCTCACTCAAGGAATTCAAAGCTTCTAAACAGGCAACCATGTCAGGACACAGCATAATGATTGCATTATGCTGTGTCCCAAAGTTCAGTCTCCAAAACAATTATCAGTGGCAGATGATGACAGCATGAGTTGTCCTAGGAGGGTGAGGGCTCAGCATCACCACACTTTCTAGCTCACCATCATAGCTAGATGTGCTCAGTGTTCCCAAGAGGTCAGACCTCAGCACTGAACATGGCCTAGATGCGTGGACGTACAGGCAAGAAGATAGCAACGGAGATGACTGCCTGGCAGCAATACTGCCAGCAACTACAAATGAAGAAGTTTTTCATATGTTCATCACTGTCAGGGCATTAATCATCTCTAATTGCTGGTATATGGGAAAACACTCAAAGGATCATCCTTCTCACACCTAGACAGCACAGCCTGTGAAGTGAGACCAGGCAAGGCAGCATAAAGCAAGCAATGACTGAGCAAACAGCAGGATCCAACCTCCCTAGGAAGAATACATGCACATCAGGAGGTTTGTGTTCTTAAACTAGGCTCAGAGATAGTTTTCTAGCATTAACACAATGCAACAGGCATGAGCACATTCTAACTTCACTTAGTAAAGAAAAAAAAACAATTAAAAAATCATACAGACATATTTATTTCTTACAGGACTCCTACACAGGAAAAGAGTCTGCGGCAGCTCAAAATACCCCAAAATCCTGAATCCATGAACAGGTTACAGATAGCTGGAAAACTCACTGTTTTTTGGCCTTGTAAGAAGGAATATTTCAGTAATCTGCAGGCAGAACTGTCCATACTGAAAGTTATCATCATAGTGCTTTTTTAATCTATATATAATTTTCACCAGAAGTCCACATAGCAGTCATGGTCACACAGAAGAGATCAGATGTATAAGCTTTATTTAGCACTAATTTCTTCATTTGTCCTTGTATAAGGAGTTTATGTTACACACCACACCTAAAAGCTCCCAAAGCGGAGCCACTTGAGATACTCACAACAGGATGGCAAAGCCCAGCCCTGCAGATCTTGGTCCACATTTTCAGACCTTCTGCCTCTTTCAAACTCAAACACGAAGGACAAAACTGGACCTTCACAATTTCTGTCCTGTTCTAGGCTAACTACGAAAAATCAGAGTGCCAGCTGAAATGGCTGCTGAATGACTTATAGGTATAAAAATGGCTGATGCTGCAGTAGCTTGATCTGCAGCTAGAACCAAGACCTAATTCTACTGCTTTTAAGGGATTTCTATCTCTGGAGACCATACTTACAAACTCTTTTTTTCAGTTTTGCTTGTAAATATTAATGCAAAATAGTCTCGAGGAAAATCAGTGCTCGATTTTAGTTCCCTAACTACAGCATCAGCTGAGTTGAGAAACAGAAGTGACAATAACAGGACTAGATTATCATGGCAAGCAGACTGCGGGAGCTTGGTCACAAGCTGGAAAAGATGTGGTTTCGAAAGCTCCTATTTCATAGAATCATAGAATCAGTCAGAGTCAGAAGACCATAAGGATCATCTAGTTCCAACTCCCCTGCCATAGGCAGGGACACCCTACCCTAGATCAGGCTGCCCACAGCCTCATCCAGCCTGGCCTTAAACACCTCCAGGGATGTGGCCCCAAACACCTCCCTGGGTAACCCATTCCAGGGCCTCACCACTCTCATGGTGAACAACTTCCTCCTCACATCCAATCTGAATCTCCCCACCCCCAGCTTTGCTCCATTCCCCCTAGTCCTGTCACTACCTCACAGCCTAAAAAGTCCCTCCCCAGCTTTTTTGTAGGCTCCCTTCAGATCCTGGAAGGCCACAATAAGGTCACCTGGGAGCCTCCTCTTCTCCAGACTGAACAGCCCCAACTCTTTCAGTCTCTTCATATTTAGTACAGCTCACCGAAGTTCCTCAAAACCAAATTTCTTTGATAAGGAGTTGGCACATTCCCTCACTGTGCTGCTATGTGTGTGGATAGTTTCTGTACTGCTGGGTGGATCATAAGTGGCAGTACACACATCTCTTGACCAAAGTAAAAAAGCCAATCCAAGAAAAGCTACCCTCACTCCCAACCACTGCCATCATGGCATTGGGAGCACAGCAGCAGTGAGCTGGGAAACGCCACTGCCAACTACCTGATCTAGACTGGAAGCACAGAGTACTGCTAACATGCAGTGATGTGGGAGGAAAAGAAGTAACAAGATGTGTGGACATGGACACGGAGAGAAAAACAGCTTCAGTCAGAACAAAGTGCAATGCCTGTGCACCATTTCCACCTCTGATAAAAAAGGGATGGTGTGACATAGTGACATTAAATCCATGGCCAGGATTCCCATGAGGAGCGAGGCGCAGATGTTCCAGTCTGAATACAAAGTGCTTCCTCCACACTCTGATGATGCGCTTCACATGATACAGGGGGAGAAAAGGAGGGAGGCAGGACAGGGACTGTTCCTAGTCAGCAATGCAGTAAAGTATAAGACTACTAAAAAATAATGCAAGCTGTAATTTATGTTGAGTCAGAACCTTGCAGGGGAAAAGGCAAATAAAAAATAAAATGTTTGCCAGTCCTGTGGCTCAAACCTGCATGATTTTGCAGAGTAAACCCTTCACACCAATAAGCCACTACTGACTCGGTGGTCAGTGATCTAGCAGGCAAATGGTTTTCCCCCTAACAGTCAAGAAATCTCGACAGCTCCTAAGATGCCATCTCAGACCTTTTTGCCGTTGGGCACCTCCACTGAGCAGTTGCCTAGAGGGACAGAAAAGCCTGGGCTCATGGTGGGCTACTGGAACTGCTGCCCAAGCCTAGAGCCCCAGGACTGTCCAATGGACGCAGAGTGAGACAGACACCAGTATCCCTGATAAAAATCCATCCATTTCAGTCTGCAGCTGCTCTAAGAGCCAGCACTGTTGAACCAAAATCAAGTCTGCAGTTACAGAAATACCCTATGTGCTAGAAATCCCACCTTTTTGCTTAGTTTGGGTTCTAAAACATTGCACTCTCTCCCATTCCTCTTTGAGCAGACGAGTGGAGCTAACTGCCAACAAACTACAAATTACTTGCATTATTCCACCACTTCAGACTTTTGCATTCAGTTTCTGGAGCCCTGGATTGAGTATTCAGGTGCATTCCTGAATTAACATAGTTAAGTGGTATCAGATGAGTCTTCAAGTCACAAAAGCAGCCATAGATGTTCTCATTAATCAGAAAAGGCAGACAAGACTTTTTTTTTTTTTTTTTTTTTCCAGTAAAATGAGAGTATTTCCCTTAGAGGAGGTCTCAGTCCTTCACTGATAGAAAGCATGAATTATACAAAATAACTATACACTTCAGAAGTAACAAACCAAATGAAATGTTAAATTTGCAGGCATCACTTCTATCTCAAGATGTTCCCAAACCACAAATCAATGAAGGCCAGGAGACTTTCTCACATGAAGCCTTGCTATATCTTTAACCTGTTTTCATACTATTCTTTAGACATCAGCTATTGATAACTGTCAGGCTGAGGGCAGGAGCTGGGTGGAACCTTCTCTGACCCAGCATGGCCATCCTTAGATCCACAGCTTAAGGTGCAGCTTGAGTCTTGTGGCTAAATATGGCAATGCTGGTGAGCATTAGAAACTTTAGTTAGGGCAAAAGAGGTGCCTAGAAGCTGAACAACACCCTTGCAAGCAAATATTACAGTACAGGAGGTATTAGCATTAGTTTGTTTCATCAAAAATTAATTGCAACCCACCTAACTACAATCGAAGAAATTAGTTTGGCACAGAAAAGATTAAATATTTAAGTCTGTTGACTTAAAAATAATTGGAACCATATCTCCCTGCTTTAATGTTACATTTCTTTTTACTGCTACTTTGATCATTAAGACATCAAAACTCCTTATGTGTGTGCAACCATGCAGACACGTAGGACACACTCAGGTATATATGGAACATGTTCACGTATAGTCTCATCATTTCACTACTAAACTTGGGTAAACCTGGGTTCAACTAATACAGAGGAGCTCTGCTGGTAGAGCCAGAAGACAAGCTGTGAAACAGGCAAGGGAAAACACATTTTTTTTGCTAAGCATTTAACAAGGTCAGCTTCCTCTGTAAGTGTAGGCAAAAAGATCCCACAGCAGACTCTGAACATTGCCAATTCATTAGCAGGTATATCTTCTAATTACAGTCTCGGACATTAGTGCCCTGCAGATGAGCAGGCAACTGCTACATTTTGCCATGTACTCAGGACTCAGCTAAGTGTTTCCCACCAAGCTTCAGGATAGTATGGCCAAATGCAATCCCACCACACGCTAGCTTCAGCCAAAAGCAAGAGTATTCAGTTATCTCAAAGGATGCTTCTGGCTCCTCAGCTCAAGCCCTGAGAAAAGCTGGTTTCTGTATTTTATACCATTTGTACCTGTGCTCCTGCCATGTCAAGGATCAACGACTCATCCTATCAGCTCCATCTCTAGTAAACATCTCACATAAATTTAGCGTAAAGGTGACACTGGTGAAAAAGGGAATAAAATGAGACTTTGAATCCTTCCTTCCAGAAGGCTAATGGTAAAAAATTGGTAGCAAGGCAACTTTGGCACCTTTCCAACTGTAACACATACAGCATTGCCCACAGCCATGTCCCAGACATACTTTGTCATTCACGATAGCTCAGTACAAAACATAAATAAAACACAAGTCGTCAGCACTACTGGCACTCAGCTATTTTGAGGCTTTTAGTTGGTTTTTTTTTTTGTTTTGTTGGGTTTTTTTCCCTTCTCTGCCAACAAAACAAATAGTGAAATAGCAGAACTGCAATACAAGAGATAAAATCCATGATTAGGAAATTTAGTGGGGGCTGCTGGTGTGAGGGACTTCCTCAGGCAATTAACTCAGTGAAAATAACTCAGGCAATAATCAAATTAAGAATATGGTGACTGAATATAATGAACATCATGCCATACTGTGGTGTTACTGAAGATCAGTGTTGGGTTTTGTCATCTAAATACAAACTAAGGGTATCCTGGACAAAGGAAAGAAGAGCAGTGGTTAACCATGCTTGCTGCATGAACTATTCCTATCGTAATAGTATTAATATTACATGATGAGGTGCAATATCTTGCCGTGTTAGAAAATGCTAAGACACTGCACACGTTTGGCTGCTGTGGTGTAAGAGCAAATAATTTCTGGAAATGAAATCCAAGAAATGCAGTGGAAATGCTCCCAGTTTGAAATAAAACATGTCTGCTGAAGCAAGGAGCTTACATTAACGAAGGCTGCTCCTCAAGTTCAAAAGCATTAAGTTGAGGGCTACCGCCTACCTGTCTAGCTGCTAACACTGCATTATACTATTAAGGTTTTTTACTATTATTGCTACTACTGCAGTCTGGTTCCACTATAAAATAAGATCTCTTGGGCTTCTTAGATTCAGAAGTTTACATCTGCCCTTGTAGTGAAGCTCTTTCACAAGGTACTGTTTCTTCTGTCAGTTCAATTGAAAGCAATGATGAAGTTATAGCAGTGCATATGTCCTTGTCAAATAATGCTTTCAAAGGGCTGGAAGCACCTTTGTGGGACAAAAAAAAAAAACCAAAATAAAGCACTGCTTAACTGACTTCCTTAACAGCTTGCATTTCACTGGTCAGGTCTTCAAAATAATTGAGTGGCAGCTGCATGATACAAGCTTTGCTGATACGATAATATCTAACCGAATTTCCTCTTATTCTAACTTCAGATGGGAGCCTCAATATAAAACAATCATGACACATGTTGGTGTCACAGCTAAACTGCAAGGCTCACTTTTACATTGAGCGTGATATAACTGGCTCCATCGGGTCTATTCACAGCAAATTTGACACATTTCTCCAGCCCAAAGTGCATTGTATCAGCATTAACTTGTTTCCCTGCTTGCTGAAAGGCTTTATTTCTAAATTTAAGATGGCAGAACCCTTAATTCTTTGGTAAGTAAAGTCAGTGCCTTTCTTTTCCCTTAACCTCTTCCTTCATCCCTTTTTGGTTTAGTCAGAGACAGACTTTTTGCCAAACTCTGGGCAGATTTACATCCTTTCCAGCCACCCCTTTCCTCCTGTGGCTCAAATAACCACAAGCTCCTGCCGAGGTGTCACTAGGGAGAGAGCTCCCTTCAACAACCACAGCATCAGAGGTAGGAAAATTTCCATTGGAAATAAAAAATACGCAACATGTTAACCAGGAAAAAAAAAAATTTAAAAAATCAACAACCAATCAACCAACAAGCCCCAACAACACCAACCCAAAAAAACCCCAAACCCAGCATTACTTCTGAATGCAAGACGAACTTCTACATGGGCAAATTTAGTGCACTCAGACTTTTCTGGGATACTCCCTATGTTCTGTAATTGAGGTACATTTGAGGATGAAGAATGCTGAAAGTTCGAGCACCTTTGGATCCCTTTACCACAGCTGACAGCACATAAGGGGACTGTGTTACAGGATCAGGACATGAAAACTTAAGCTTTGTATAAACATGCTGTAGTTCAATGTCTCTTTATCAGAGGTATTAGCTTGACCACTATTTAAGCTAATTTGAGTGCTGTGCATTCGTGTTTTGCCATGCAAAACTGATTTCTCCATATCTTCTTCAGACACATTTTCAGCTTCCTTTTGCCTTTTTTATTTTATATATATATATATATATATATATATAAAATTTTATTTTTGTTCAGGGATTCTCTCTTTTGAATACTTCAAATGAAATTTTCCAGTACTTCTGGCACCAGCCTCACTCCGCTCTCAAGGGAATCAGTGAGATTTATTATTGGCCTGCATTAAGACTGGTCATAAGAAACAACTATTTTTGCTGCCCTAATCTGTCACTGTTCAGAGATACTCTGCTTTGTGCTACTGTCATTTCTAACCCAATTTCTGTTGGAAAATGAATAAGCAAATGCATATCTCCATCTGCTGTTAAATGTCATTGCAAAGCAAACCTTTCGTCCTTTGCTGAAGTTGCTTATCTCCGAAGTTATTTATTTAACTCTGTAACTTTATTGTTTATCTCTGTGGAACATATTGGGATAAGCTGGTATACCAAATGTTAGAGAAAATACAAGTGTATTGGATTCTGTGGCACCTGGAGGACACACAGCTGTCAGTCACTTGTCAGCCCGGAATCTGAGCAGGGTTTTTCATTATAAATTCAGATTATTATTCACAAAGTCCTCATTTTAAAAGCCACACAGAGCATCAAACTCTGGTGCGTTTCCTGAGAGGCTAGGTGCAATTCTCCTGTGACACTTTAAGCCAGATGTAGGAAAAACAATTGATTTTAGTCACGTTGCTAGCTTTGAAAAGTTTTGCCATATAAATGAGTTGCATACAACGTGCTGTCACTCTGGAATTACCACTCCTTGCCATAGTTCTACACTGTTGCAAGCCAGGGACAACCAAGTCTATAAATGACACCCAAATGCAGCCTCACTTGGTGCACAGATTTGATACACAAGCCTGAATGGTACCTCAAATTAACTTGAAAAATATCAGGCTAACTTTTGAAATGCAGTTTTTCCTATGCAAATCATGTATTTGAGGGGGGAAAAAAAAACACCATAATCAACTCAACTTCAGAGGGAAATCAGCATAAAAGTTCGGTAAATCTCTAGAACTTTTAATTGCTTTAATTTCAGTCACTGGTAGAAGAACAGAGCCAAAGGGCACAGATAATGGCACACAGAGGTTTGGCAGAGCATCGGGGTGGATGGACACCTGAACCAGCCTATGAGGACTGTAAGGGCTGGGTGAGTGCACAGGAGAGCCAAGAGGAGGACAGAGTAGACCTGGAGCTGCAGGAAGGTGACAGAGCTTTCTAGAAACATCAAGAGTTTGGCATAAGTTGATGCAAGTTGAAAAGGATCATAAAGAGGAATGCATTCGAGTCCCAGAAGTTAGTCCTTTGATACACAGCACCTGCAAACTGAGACTCCCTTAATGTCTTCTCCCCTTTTCACGCACATACTTCAGTCTGTGCTTTCTTGGCCAGGCCACCTTGTCTTATGTACTGAACTACAGAAAACCTCCAATGAAAACTACAAAGCAGTGAGCAATCCAATACTGATGCAGAAGGCATCCCCCTGCCTCAGACCCTACATGGAGAAAGATCTTGAGTTCACCCACGTGAACAATCTCCTGCTGTCTGCTCAAGAGAGGAGATTGGATGGCCTTTTCCAGCAAGTCACCAAACCTCTCTGAAATAGTCTTGCTCACCCATAAAATAAGGCAGTGTCACACTGGTTCTGTCAGGGAAGGCTGGCTTCCTTCACGCGCTGTAAATCCTGACGAACGGAACAGTAGCACAGCTCTCTGCAGGCTGCACGGCACAGCCAGCAAGGATCTGAACTGCCTTCAATCTCATTAGGTGCTCAGTAGTCTCAGAGCAATCTTTCGTTTTGTGCTCAAAAGCAAAGCAGCTAAAAGTAGACTATCAAATATAAGGGAGTTTAGAATAACCTTGTTATGAAACACGCTCAATTCTCTTCAGACACAGCTTAAGATTGCTGACTCTGTTTGAAGTCCATGATTAGTAGACCCTAGCCAGAAATACGTCACTAAGCCCAGGCAGAGCTTGGCATGAGATAAAAAGACTCATTTAGCCACCCTCGGCAAAGAATCTACGCAATGCACCTGAACCCTATCGGAATTGAGTCATGGGCAAAACATAATAACAAAGCACAGATGAAAACTATTCATAAGAGGGCAGCATTTGAGACAGAAATTGGTCTTATCACTGATAAAAACTTTTCTCTCCTACAGATGCACACTGACAGACAGAGTTAGCAGAGTTTACAAGAGCACTAACTGCCTGTGCCATCAGGTGGTTAGATCCTCTCTCTTTCACCTGCAGTTCATCATACCAGCAAGTCCCTGTGTTCAATTAAAATCTCTTTGGAAAGATGATCCCACAGAAATCAGGCATGTGAGTTTACTCTGCTTTGCCTCTTTTCAAAGTCCTTCTAAGCCCCCAAATAATAGTAACATGAAAACCGTCCTGCAGTTCTGCATGGATTTAAGTCAATTAGCACAAATTCATCTCAAGGGTAAATTTTTGTCAGTCCGCTCACCCTTAAACAATTGGATACTGCAAAAAACGCCTACAGCTATCTATTTGCATAGCACTGCAAATGCTTTGAACGCTGCTAAAATAAAGTTCATTGACCTGAATTCATCCCTGGTGTAACTTCGCTGACTTTGGTGGGCTTTTGCCAGTGATAAATTTGCCCACTGGGTTCTGAGACATGAAATGACTACGAAATCACAGCTCGCAGAAATGTCAGTGAACAGGTTTGGATGTGGGCAAGCCTGTCCATCAAGGAAGCCTTCTCATGACAAATCTGCAAACTTTTGGCAGTTTGCAAAATGCTGCTCTTAGAAACATTCTGATATGCTATAAATAAATTGCTCAACCCATGCTAAATTGTAACGGGTGAAGACTAGCAGACTAGAAATATCTGTAGGTCTGGGTTTTCAGTGAAGGCTTTCAAGACTTCCTTGTTGGGAGATCAATTGTCAGACTTCCAGGTTTTCCTCAGTGTGTGAGCACGCACATGTCAGCTCATGCATGCTAGAGTCACTTCTTTGGAGTTCTTCCTGTTTCTAATGAAAAGAAGTATTTTAAAAGTCACAAACTGACACCATTCAAAGAAACTGAAATGCCCTGTGAAATTCCCAATTGGAAAAAAAAAAATCAGAAAGGCCCAACCAAGTTCATAGTCTCATGTCACAGGACCACAGGATGTCAGGGGTTGGAAGGGACCCAAACAGATCATTGAGTCCAAACCCCCTGGCACCTGAAACTTCCAAGTTTCAGACATCATATCATTTCAGGTGCCCCTAATTGTCTCTTCACAAATCTTGATGCAACACCTTGAAGTTTTGAGCCAATCTGGAGTCACACACTCCACTCTTCTGGAACAACAGCTAAAAGGGCTGAATCTTGACAGCTCTGACCTGCATTGAGAGTACAAATTGTTGCACATCCCTACTAGCTCATTTGTTCTTCTTAAGAAAAGCATTACTGCTCTGATTGCTCTCTAAGCCTGAAGGATGACATCGGAATATGGTACACACACATGGCAAAAAAATATGAAGCAATAAGAAGTGGGGGGGGGAGGGGAATGCATCAGCAGTCTGGAGTTAACTACTACAGAAGAATTCTTGTCTTTTCAGATCCATACCATGCATTGTCTTTCTGCTAGCAATCCAACAAAGAGATGGAACAACCATTACCCAGCAATAACCATTTTACAGTGGCCATTACAATTACACACAGGCAATTATCCCAGTGCCAGAGACTGATGGGAAGTTTGCTTTCCCCTTTCCGTTACACCGTGGAAGGACAACAAGAAGCAGTTACAGTAACGTATTAGTGGTTCTTCAAATATATACTTGATTACATCTACCGCTGAGTATTTTCCTTCATGTTTTAGCAATGCATCTGACCACGAGAAACAAATTTATGCCTACAGTTTATCATCATAAACTCAACTCATTTTACGTGAAAAACCTACAGTTTAATTGCGTGATTTAGATTTGGCTGGTAAAATGTGTACTGAAACATTACTCTCTTAATTATGATAATTTATAACTGAAAAGCTAAATTTACAAAAGGCAATAACATTAATTATTTACTTGCCCATTAAAGCTGAATATTTATTACCGAGCTAATTGGCTTCATAAGTCTGCCAAAAAATTAAAAACGACTTTATGAACTGATTTATACGGGAATGATACTGCCGTATCGCTGTGGGTTGTGTGTGTTTAATGGAATGCTCTGATATACAAGTATATTTCCTTCATTTATAGCCTGTAAATATAGTCTTTTCAAAAGACTTTCCCTCCCCCCCACCCTTGATAAAGATGCCAGTTGTGACTCAGAGCAAGCTCCTTTACCGTTCTCTACCCAAAAGCCTCTGCACAGCACGATGGACTTTCACTGGCCTGTAATAATTTATGAAGATTGCACCTCGCCTGGTCATTTAAATGCTTGCTGAGCATAGGGCTACACTGGGTTAAATCAACCAAAAAGGGAAACACAGTGGTTCAAAACGCAGCCAGAACAGCAGGGCTGTTAAGAAACAACACCTAGTAGTGACAAATCTTCACTCGCACCAATATTTTGCTTCATTTCCATATGCAAAATAACTAATACATTCAGTATGTATTTATGCATGCATCCACAAAATAATACAATTAAGTTAGTAGTGCTTACAGAACAGTTTGGGTGTTACCTTAATGCAGGATGAAAGGCTAATTTTGATTGCTGTCTAGACAGAAATTCTAATTCCATTTGGCAATGTCTTTCATCTCCTGCTCAAAGCAGATACCTTCTCCTGCTGCCTGTGTTCCTCAAATATGTGACTTTCCCAGGGGGTGACTGGATTGCTGAAGAGCTGCAGCAGCATGGCCAGCAGCATGAGGCAAAAGAGACTTCATTTCTGACCATGCTTCACTGAATGTCCCTTTTGACTGTGAGCTACCTGGTCTGCAGAGTGCACAAGATAAGCTGAATGGAAAAATCATGCCTGAGACAGAGCTCACGGAGTCAGTAACCAGCATGTTCAGGATCCCTGTTCTTCAGAACAGGGTGATTAGGTCTAGAATACAGTCTAAACTTCCAATTATGGTGCAATTGTATTGCACGGAAAGGACAGAAGTGTCCAAGAAAGACATTAGGTCAGTGAATTCAGCAGCCCATCTTATGTGAGAAGAAATTAATTGGATCACAGTTTTAAACCTTCCTGCCCTTAAACTTTTTTTCCCTGCAACTCCTCTGCTGCTGTCTGCAGGCCAGTAGAAGGGCCAGTGATACAGAATCATAGATTGGGTCCAGGCCAGAAGGGACCTCTAGAGGTCATCTAGTCTGGCCCTCCTGCAGTCAGCAGGGACATCCCCACTAGACCAGGTCACTCAGGGCCCCATTAAGCCTCACCTTGAATGTCTTCAGGGAAGGGGCCTCAACCACCTCCCTGGGCAACCTGTTCCAGTGCTCCACCACCCTCATAGTAAAGAACTTTGTCCTAATGTGTGACCCTCTCTCTTGGGGAAAAATCACCTGGCTTCAACTATCAATATCTCACACTGAGCAAAAGGCTGGATTCAGGACATGTAATTGTTTATTATTATACTGGTAAGGGGGAGGAAGGAAACAACCAAACAGCAAATTAAAACCTTGTAATCAAAAGTCTGGTCCTTTTGTCAGCTCCTAACACTATGAAGCAGTCCTAAGACAGGATGACAAGTCCATCCAGTTGCCCTTTCTAAAATTATGCAGGACATCAATTCTTATGCCAGCAGAGCTGACATGCCAGTATCTCTCACTGCCAGTTTTCTCTAAATACAAAAGAAGCACTGTATGGGTACAAGGCACAGAACTGGCAAGACCCAGAAGAATTTGCTAACACCCAAATCCGACCTGTGATGTTGAAGACAGAGGTTTTGACAGTTTAATTCAATGCCCCAAAAAATGACAAGGGGTGATATTTCAGATGAGTAGAAGGTAGAGTTATTCCATACACACATCCATAACAGCACAGGCAGGTTGCTGCTGGTAGCCCTATGCTTACAAGGCAGAGACAACGTGGGTGGTGGCTGGCTTAACTTCAGCTTCCACCTGCAAATTTCCACATGGTCACTTGCAAGTTTCTCTTTATCCTCTTGCAAGAGCATCTGCTTTGCATCCTTTCTGGTAAGACCTGATCAAAAGGCTGCTGTCACCATTGCAAGACCCCTCATGAATTTCTGGATTTAAATCAGAATTGCAGAGTTTGTTCTATTGCCCATTGTGCTCAGGGCTACAACAAACATATGCACATTAAATAGTCATGGGAGCAAGCACAGCTCTTGTTTTGCATTACCATGCACCTAGGAGTTTGGTGCAGCACACTTCTCTGTGGGCTTTTACTGATAGCCTGAATGGATTGGAAAGCAATCTGTGTGGTGACATTCATCGAGATGCTGTGGCACATCTAAAGCTTTGCCTCAGATATGTTTGACTTGTCTAAATTACATCCGTGGCTCCTTCCTCCCAACAAAGCACAGCCTAAGGAGGTAACTGCAAGCAGTGCAGAGAAGGTTTGGGTTTTTTTCCCCCCACCTTTGAAATATTATTGCTTTACAAATAAAATAGCTAGCCCCAAAGTCAGACTCATAACTATCAATTGTTGAGAAAGCTCCTCTGGGTTAAAAGCCAAGAACAACTTGTTTGTGTGTGCAATGCTTCACTGAAATTTCACCTTAAAAAAAAACAAAACTAAAACAACTTTGTTAACTATCATGTCAGATACATTTCTCAGGAAAAAACAAAAAAAATCAAACTGAAAAACAAGCCTTTTGTTTAAAAGAGCTAATTGTAGGAAGGAACTAATTGTAACGAACGCTAGAAGTCTGAGCTGAAACCAAACCAGAACAGCACAAGTGTTTGCTGAACCTGGTCTCTCCCTTGCCATTATTAAGGTATTAATGGCTTGGCACCAACGGGTGCCAGCACATCAGACTGCAATACCCAAATCAGGTCTGGCACGAAGCAGAAACCTCGCAGATAAAGAGCTGGTACAAGGCAGTGCTGGTAAACAAGGATAATACTGCATGACAGACAACGAGCAGAAGGGAGGATGGCAAACAGAAGATAATTGCGAAGCGTGGGGTATTTTTAGCAACAATCAACCAAAATGCCTTAGACATCAATTTCAAGCCACTTAATCCTCTTAATGACATGCTATGGCATTTGTTTATGATTAGGGTTTCACTTTATTTTCTATAGAAGATTCCCCTCAGACTGTCGCATTCAACATGCTTCGTAAATACTCTGTGAATGCACAAAGTATTAGGCTAGAGTTTAGTTATCACAGTGCTAAATTATTCCAGCTGGGTCATTATTAATTCTCCTAATTTTACTATCACTTGCTATCATTACAACAACGCAGCGCCCTATGGTTACATTTATTACAGAGCATAAATTCTGTGCTTGTGTAACATGCTGGAATGTCTACTCTGCAACTTTATGCAGAAGCCTGGGGAATGTTTAAGAATAATTATCTCTAAGACAACTTTTAAAAGGCTTACCTCTAGATTCCCATCCTCCACCCACCACCTTTTCATCTGATGTTAGTTAGGTAAGTTTTCTGTATGTGATACTCCACTGCAGTACAGGCTATTGCTCAAGGCAAAACTCTTTCATGGTAAATACACTGGGGAATGGGATCGTGGAGAGAGAGCAAAGAAGAGGAGTATACTGCTGTACAGCAGGAGTATACAGCAATTTCCATTAAGAGAAAGCATTTATAAAAATAGACATTTTAAAATACTTTAATGCATATTCCCCTCCCCCTTCAAAGAATTTATGCTGCTGCATATATCTTTTAACTAACATGAGCTTCTGTTTGATTTGGTCTTGATTCAGAAAAGCAATTCAGTCAGGGAAGAGCTTTTAGCACCTGCTTAAAACCTGTCAGAGAAAAAGTTAAGCAGATGCTTCAGTGCTTTCCTAAATCACGACCATACCTGGATTTATGAGCGCTCAAATCCCTCCATGTCATGCTTTGTGCATAAAGATTTTGAAATGTCAATATCGAGGCACCTCCCTCCCCTTTGGCAGACCTTTGAGTCTTGTAACAGGAGGCCATAACTCTGGTTTAAGCAGCTGCTCTGAAACAGCCATGAACATGCTAGTATTGTTCCCTCCCAACTTCCCAGCTTAGCTCCCTTCTTCTGTAACACTGCAGCAGAAGTGAATAAAGCAGACCACAGACTAACACTAGGAGTTAGTGTTATTAGTACCAGTGCAGGTTTGGTCACTTCCCTCTAGTGTTGTCTACATCCTTTGTGAACTCTGTGTCTCAACAATTTCTGTTGGACATTAGTTTGGGGATCCAGAGTGCCATCCCCTGAGCTCTCTCAAGCAACGGCCCCCAGACAGAAGAGTCTTATTTTGCACATGTGACACTGTTTTTTCTTTTTAATGATTTGGGCTCATGGATGCTTGGGAAATGTATTTTCTGGTCCATCACACAAGCAATTAATTATTAAGACAGAGCCTTCTCACACCTCCTGCTCAAAATGTCCAATGACATTTCAGTTAAATATCAATAACAGATTCCCTTCAAGTCAGTTGTGCAGCTATTAGCAGTTACTAGCCAGTGAATTTCTTGCTACCTGGGAATGTGCATCTCTGCTAGAAGCTTCTACCAATCCATTAATCAAAAAGTTTGAAAGCTACAAGTTGAAGCTTTCCTTCAGATAGGTGAACATGGTGCTTAAGTGAGCATCAGACTCCCGGCTTCTGGTTTCCTCTCTTGAGGATTAGTCACCCAACCACAAAAAGAAATTAGATCAGTTTGGGCTCAAAACATGTTAAAGCTCGTGAGATATCATTTGCTGCTCACAGGTATGTCCAAGTTGAATCATTTGCTCTGTACCTTTTGGGTATTTACAAACCTCTGTTTCCCTTGTACAGCTCTCTATGCTGACAGTCCTGTGTTTACTTTTCTCCAGATTTCTGACAGTTGCCCTGTTCTCCACAAGCTTCCGAGAGCTGTTATAAATAATTTGGTGGTATGTTTCAGAAGGCCATACTGACCCAAATATATCACACTTACCTAAATACTCCTTATCTTGTTCTTGCCTTTACTTGTAGCCCCTTGTTACAGGCAAGACTGTTAGGGATCTGACACCATTATTAACCTTTCTTGGAAGAGCAGTGCACAATAATGGCACTTGGTATTTCTGTCTTCTCTGTCTAGTCCATTTATTTGCTTCTCTTTCCTACTCTTGGAGTTTTGTCTTCCTCTTAGTCCCTGTGCTTTTGTAAGTAATTTCATAATCCACTACAGCAGTAACTGACTGCCTCAGTCTTTATTTTAGCCTACATGACTGCACAAGTGATGCTCTTCATAGCCACACATCTTTTGCTTGCCAGGTTTGCACCATATCACATCAGCAAAAAGTTCCTGGTGCAGCCATGCCAGTTCCTTATGACTTTTTTGTTTCAGTAAGACTGATACTAGGTTTAGATGTACTGACTTCAGAAACGGTTTGGCTACAAATTTTGCATGCAGAGGCACAATGAAAGTCACCTTATACCTCCCACCTGCTGCACTGCTCCAGCACAGATAATGTATCCTACTATGCCAACAATCATCCACCCACTAAGTGATGCAGAGCTAGACTGCATATCTCAGGGGGAAGGGCTGAACAAAAAGCCTCTTTACCCCTCCTCACCATATGCAGTCATTAGAAGGGACACAACAAACATCTGCATTTCCAGGCAATTACTCAGTGTACCTAACTCAAGGCTAAACCTCAAGAATGAGTTTGGTAGGGGCTTGTCAGCTTCCTTAATCTTAGTTAAATGCATTTTCTCAAATCATCATTGCAATCTCCTTCACAAAAGATTTTCAATTTCCACAAAAAAAATAGTCTAAAAATAACTGCTTTCTCTTCTTGGGCTGTAGTCACTGGATCCAGGAACCAGCAAGTTATTTCATGTTCAGCTAAACTGACTGAAATGCTGCGAGTTGGATTGATCAGCAAAGCTTTGTCTTTAAATCTTGACTGGAGTTCTGAGGAAACACATTGACATCATGCAATAAAAGAAATTTGAGAAACAGACTGTATGCAAAGCATTAAAAAAAAAAAAAACTTGTGTGGATTAATCCAGTATGACTGGGTAAAAGGTTTGAATGTGCCCTAGTTTTTTTTTTTTTTATTATTATTATTATTCTCCAAGCAAAGTATTAAAGAAATAGGTCACAAACTGTCAGGACTAAATTGTCTCTAGATTGTCCATGGCTTTCTACCCATGCCCTACACTTGTTCTAGCCACATACATTGTGTAAAACATGGTACCCAATAGGCACTGAGATTATTGAATTCACTCCTATAAAGGGCTAGGGATGACAGATGCAGAGAGATAGGAGCCTTACCTGGAAGAGCTCACAACACTGTCCTGGCAGTGGGAAACAGGGGTACACAGAGGAAAGAAGTGATCAGAGGTCTCATTTCTTTCCTGTGCTATGCCTCCCAGATTATCCAGTCTTTGCCTCAGCATCACAGCACTGCTTGAATTAATAAATTTCCACAAAGCATCTTCAATATGGAAGTGTGGGGTTTTCCCCCACCCAACATTTTGCATTTCAGCTTATATCTCAAACAAGGTCAAAGCCCCAATCTCTTTTTATTCATTTTCCTCTACCCAAACTCAACTGCCTCTGACACTTCAAAAAGAAGCTGTGTGACATATCCTATACTTCTAGCCATCAACATATCTGTATCGTAAGCTGTCTTCCTACAGCCTACTGATCAGCATTAGTTATTTTCTCCACTGAGAGCAATACCCTTGTCGAAATGTCCCACAAACAATTCCAATCAAAATGCCACCTGCCCTCCACCTAACCTGCCTTCAGAATTTCTCTCATGAATATTCTGGTGGCATCATCCTTCAATACTTTTTGGATTTTGTATGCTTTGGCCACGACCCCTCTTAATCCTTTCTATTCTAATAAATACAATTTTCTTAACCTCTCCTCCTAGTTTATAACCCCTGAGGCCCTTCATCATCCTTGTTAAGACTGTATCCATAATTGCCCCGTCTAAAAAGATCAAAAGGAACCAACAAGAAAGTGCCTACTTAATACAAATTGTTACATGAATAATCTACATCTCCCACCCTGAACTCACCCTGCCCACTCCACCCTAGAAGTGTTCAGTGTTGGTGGGCAAATCAGTTGCTGATTTCTGCACATCAGTTGGTTTGGCCAAGACTGCCTCTGAAGCCATGGAGTGCACTACTTGCGTACAGCAATATCCATCTTTCTGCTATTTGTGGCAACCCCTTACAACTACTACACACATGCATTCCTATTCCCTGGAGCTAAGTGAAAATTCACACCTGCTCAAGTCCTGTATCAGACACACTGCCATACACCTGTCCATACACAGGCTCACAGATGAGTTCATGCATACAAAGAGCTGGCAGACTGTTCCCTGCACGTCATGTATACACAAATGTGCACCTACACAGATACAAGGACAGATTTAACAATGCCACTATCAACGCAAGAGAACACTGCCCATAACCACTTTTAACACAAGAATGATGGATGAAGATAACACAAACTGGCCTTCAGTGCCCACTGTGCCCAGTTGTATAGATCCACAAACACTCCACTGATAAGCACTGCAGAAGTCCCCAGCGGATGAAAGTAAAGTGACAAAACTGCCCAGGGCATGAAAGATAAACACCTTGCAGGGAATATCACTGTGTCCTTATGGATTATGCTATATGATATTTAGAATTTGAAGTCTGCCACAGCAGATCAGATAAGTGCTCTATTTAGACCAGAAACCTGAATCAGGCAGTAGTGAAAGCAGATGCTTCAATGGCAAACAACTGTAGAACAACTACAGGGTGAGGGTGGTGAGACACTGGCACAGGTTGCGCAGGGAGGTTGTGGCTGCTCCCTCCCTGAAGGGGTTCAAGGCCAGGTTGGATGAGGCCTTGCGAGAGCTGTTCTAGTGGGAGGTGTCCCTGCCTATGGCACAGAGGGGTTGGAACTGGATAATGCTTGAGGTCTCTTTCAACCTAAACTATTCTATGATTCTATGACCAATGTGCTGCTCTTGTATGACATTTCTTGCACAATTTGCTCACACATTAATGAATCACCTCCAATCTGGTTTGCATAAGCAAAATTAAGATTTTTCTTTATGGAAAAGTATGCCAAAGCATCTTCCCACAGAGCTTCATACTGTCGTAGTTTGACACATTTGCACGGGGTTGAGACTGTGGCGCGTTTCAACAGAACATGAGGCTATGACCCGTTTGTAATGGAGTAACAACCTAAGCAAGCATGAAAGGTGAAAACACATTTCTTTGTCCTTGGCATGCTTTGTAACTACACATCTGCTCCTCAGCAGGTATAGCCAGTAGTAACAACCTGCAGAAGGAAATGGTACTAAAACTGCAGCCCACGCCAAACTTACGACTAGGCTTTTCTTTGCCATTATTATCTATCAGGAGATGGTTACTATGAAATATTATCTGCATATTTTATTGTGCCTACATTTTATGCTACAGGAGCAAATCAGTGGCTGAAAATAGATTTGAACTCCCCCAAGAACTCTCACTGTCTCTACAAGATCTTAAGTTGGTAGTTCTTTATCGGAATCTTATTTATCCAGGCAATTCCCATGCTGCTGATCTTCATCATCACCAGGAGTGGGTGACATATGCTGCTGTTTAACACTGCTGGCCTTCGCAAAGAAAATGCAGTTCCAGCTTTAAGGAATAAAGACACTCAGTCACTTGACTGGGTTAGTGATGCATGATGTAACAAACATTCATGATGCTGCTATGCAGTGCTAAAATACCAACCCATCAGCCTAAGCCAGGCCAAACACACACCTCCCTTCCTCACAGGCAGATATCCAGCTTCCAAGCAGCACTTAGCACATGGAGAAGACAAACCAAAAGCCATGTTTCCCTAGGTCTTTGACACCCAGCAGCATCTCCTTTCCTCAAGAAGTTCACTGTTACCAAGCTACTCATCTGGCTGTTTTCTGCATCTCTGGATACTTTCACAGACTGGCAAGGAAGACAAGAAGCTCAAGAATCTCAGTCTTCTGGGGACATGCAAGTCACAGTTTCTCTCTTTCAAAGGCATGTGTCTGAAGATCTATCTTGTGCTGCAGTTGTCACAGCTTGCGCCACAGAGGCAAAGTCCAGCAGCTCAGCAGCCCTGGGATAGCAAACAAAGAGCTGTGACTTCCAGGATGTCTCTGCTATGACATGGACTCCCAGAGCTTCTTCTCACTGCTTTAGCTGTCCATCAACTGGGTTCACTGGAGCCTGTTGCTGCAGAGCAGGGAAATGGAGCTCAACTGGAGTTTGTCTTCAATTACACTTTGAAACCTTAAAATGTTTCCATTACATCTGTTCTGTGCTTCTTTTGGTTTATTAGATTTTTAAACAGATTTTCTTCTCATTCAGAAAAAGAACAACTTTCTCCTTCCCACTAACTAACTGCAAATTTAACTTTAAAACAACTCTTTGTTGAGAGTTTTCAGTAACTGTCACACAGGTACTTCTCATTACAATACTCTGGATACAATTTTCATACAGTTAGGAGTTTTACAAAATGATGAAGTTCATATTTCCTTTCCAGATAAATGTTTGTATGTTAGCACAATAGTTATACTTGTAATTCTCTCCTCTTGTAGATGCAAGCAACAGGAGCTCATACCTACTCCTGGGCAATAGCAGTGATAGAGCTCAGACTAGAAAGGACTATTACCAAGCCAGAGAATATCTACTGCTCTTTGTCCCGTAAACTACCAAATAGATAGAGCTCTACTCTGGGTCTTGAGCCACAAACAATGGGAGGAAAAAAAAAAGGTGTCCCTGCCCATGGCAGGGGAGTTGGAACTAGATGATCCTTGTGGTCTCTTCCAACCCTGATTCTAATATGATTTCCAGAGTTCCTGGTTGAAACAAGGCAGTAACATTCAGTAGTGCCTAATACATGCTTTCAATCTTGCCTTGAGGATACAACTGGTTACTGAAAGTCTATGTACAGGTGTAACCAGCCAATTACATGACCACAAAGATCTATGAATGTTATTAAAAGCCCAGCTGACAGAAGCAAATTGCAAAGTACAGGCTTGTGAATGCAAAGACATTGAATAAAGGTAAGAGCTTTGTTTAGACTTGGCTGCTGGTTAAAAAAAAAAGAAAAAGAAAGAATCCTCTTTTCTCCTACTGGTGAAGGTGCTGGCTTGACAGCCCTGAAGAGTGATCTATTTATTCAAAGTAATGCTGGCAGCAATGGTACACATTTCTTCCAATGTGCCCAACCCCGTATCTATTTTCAGTTCCATCAGTAAGCTAAAGGTTAAAGCTATTTATTTAAACCCACACCCACATGCCATTTAAATTGACCCAAATTATTGTCTGAGTTGTAACCTCTCTGTATTAAAGTCCCCTCAGGGGCTGCTCCTTCATTTCAGGCTCAGAAAATTCCTCCCTCGCAGGATAAAAGCGGGGTAAGGAGCATCTCCAAATAGAAATGGAGAAGGAAAGTGGGTAGGAGGAGTTCATCTTCAAAGAATGTCTCTTGGTGTTGTGAGTATTGCAGAAAACTTCCATTTTATTAGACAAACATCTACAGAGGTTAGCTTCAGTCAACATACATGTTAGTGTAGAAAAGATCTCATTGTCATACCTTTTTTAAGGATTCAAAGACAGGAAGAAAGGCAAAAACAGTACATGTTCTGTCTGCCTTTGTGCTGTACCTAGAATCCACCAAAACACCCCAACATGGAAAAGTGATCCCACACAATCAGCCCACTATAGAAATAATCCTTTGCAAACATCCCTCTCTGTGCCAGAAGATCTGGAGGACTGAGGAGGAATGGGAGCCTCATGCAGTCATGCACCAGTTAACATGAGCAAAGTGCTATCCCAGGAGTGAAATTACTCTCAAGGCTGATAAAAGGCAAAGGGAAAGCAGCATCTGGCCTACAATATTTAGCCTTTTCTACACAGTTTAATGCTGTGTGAAGCATGGTAAAAGCAAAGCTTCCTCAGCCCCAGGAAGACAGCTGGCAATGAAACGCAGCAGGGACACCATATGATGGAAGGCTCCTAATTACAAAATCTCTGTCTTGCCTGTCAAAGCAACCACACAGTAGAACTGAGTAGCTCATGGAGGAGTCAGGGAAAATCAGGCAGAGATAAGACTTGAAATCCATCTGCAGATGCAAACTTCCTGTGCCTTTCAGTACAACTCTGGCCCTAAAAGATGTAGTTCAGCAAAGTTAAGCTAGCCCCAAAGTTCAGGGCTTGTCCAGCCTTGGCTTCTGATGGGTAGCCAGCCATATGATGAGATATTCAGCAGAGAATTTCAGCACTAAGAAACTGCAGACACCTAGTTCCATCAGTGTGACTGATAATCTCTGGTCACCAAGATTCATTCGCATCAACACAAAGCAGAAGTATGATTAAAAAAAAAAAACAAAACCAAAAAAAACCCCCACACACATAAAAAACTCCACCAAAACCCAAAAAAACCCAAAATCAAAAAAATTCAAGAGGTTTAAATTTAATTTGATGTTTGCTAGACACATAAGAGGAGAAGAAAGGCTTTCTCTTTCAACCTATATAGAGTACCTCATTATATACTGATACTGTTAATTGCTATTCAAGTGCCCAGGGGCAAAGACACAGTACACTTTTAACAAGCTCAAAAATATTGTTAAATATATCAGTGCAATGTAGAGAAAAGGCAAACCCCAGCAAATACTGTGAAAGCCAGCCCAAAGAGAACCAAGGGAGGCGACTCCATGCTGATGGACAGAGCAGTACCAGCATCCGCTAAAGCCGCTTTAAAATCCGCTACCTTTATGCTACACTTCAGTCACCACTGACTACAGCAATCCTCTGAGTCTCCTAATAGCAGCATCTCACTGAGATCATTGCAGTAACATGAAGAGCCACATGTCAACGAACTTCTAAATCTGGGCTTTCCCTCCTCCTCTCTTCTTTGGTTGCTGAAGCTCAGCTCTATTAGCACATCAGCACCATCGGAATTACAAAGGCACCACCGTCTGCTGGGAAGGAATCAAGCAGTGATATTTTCAGCTGTATTGCCAGCAGGTTTCTGCAGCACCATGAGGGGGGGAAAGAAAAAAAAAAGCCACTGGAAGAGCTGGCTGATCTCTACAGCAAATAGAATTAAGCTCCCGCTAAACCACACGACTTTTGTTAAATTTGAAGCACAACAGACAAAACTGTTTTACAATTCAGTATGAGGCAAGCCCAGCCCTGCAGAATCAGCATCCCCCGGGCTGTGAGCAGGTGGCAGAACTGGATACCCAATTTTTGAGGGAACAGTAGACAGATATTTAAAGTTATCGCTCAAAGGATTTAAACACGGAGCTGTAAATTAATTCATTGTCATTTACGGTAAAGCTGATGAAAAACAATTCACACCTCATATGCTGTACAAGGTTTGGTGAAATCTGACAGGTGAGGCTTTTGGCCAAGAAACAAAGCATCTAATGCCAGAGGCTATTATTTGTGGCCATGCATTCAATTCCAACAAGTGTTTGTTTTCCACGGGAGTAGAGTTTTCATGAATCGGGAGCAAATTTGACTTGGTTAAGGTTTCAAAGTAATTTACAAGCACGTACATAATGTACTAGTAAACACAAAGGAAGTTAGACAGAAGAGTAAGGAGATTTTCATTTCAAAGAAGAAAAATGGTCACAGAAATTCTCAAATAGTAAAACAAGACTGATAAGCATTAACTCTCCACAAATTAAATTACTTTTAAAAAAAAAAAGAAAAAAAAAAGAAAAAAAGCAGGACCAATGAGTCCTGATAGGGAAAATGACTAAATTAACATATCAAAGGAAGGAGATAGGAGAGTAATCCAGAGGGTAATAAAAAGGAAAAGTTTAAGGGACACCTTGGGATAAGTTTTCTTTGAAGTATTGCACTTCTTAAAATAATAGGAGGGTTATCTAAACATGCCCATCATGCATCACAATTATTGTATTACACTTTTACTTACAGAAAATTCATTACATAAGTGGAGAGTAAGTGCTCCTGTGGAATAGGCCTAATTAAAAAACTCTCATTGTGTGTGGAATTAGTGTCAGGGGCACAGGAACCAAGTCTCTGTTTCAGATCTTGGGCATGCACCCAGGCCACACACAATCTTCCAAAGCAGAGCTGCCTGGATGTGATTGAAATCTTTACAGCGAGTGCTTCTTACTAAGCTAAAAATGTTTCCACTGCCCTACACTTCATCTCTTTTCCTCCCAGCTTCCACTTCCACAGACCACGTCTGCCACCTCTGACATCAGATGCAGCACCTACAAGACCACCAAGAATGGTTACATCTCATACAACTGGCAGCATTTATTTTTTTTTAATATATGCTGGATTAAAAAAGCTTTGCAAAATAGTGTAAGCAAGCTTAAAGCATGAAGACAATCAATCTACCACCACTTAGCAATCATTTCGGGACGTGCACTTCCTTTTGTGGAGACACTGTCGTTCTCTGCCACAGGGACGAACCTGACTTGATGATCAGAGGGCTGATCAGAAGGCTGGAGCACCTCTCTTATAAGGACAGACTAAAAGAGTTGGGGCTGTTCAGCTTGGAGAGGAGAAGGCTCCCATGTGATCTTCTTGTGGCCTTCCAGTATCTTAAGGGGGCCTACTAAAAAAGCTGGGGAGGGACTTTTTAGTCTATGAGGTAGTGACACAACTAGGGGGAATGGAGCAAAGCTGGAGGTGGAGAGATTCAGATTGGATGTGAGGAGGAAGTTCTTCAGCATGAGAGTGGTGAGGCCCTGGAATGGGTTGCCCAGGGGGATAGTTGGGGCCACTTCCCTGGAGGTGTTTGCAGCCAGGCTGGATAAGGCTGTGGGCAGCCTAATCTAGGGTAGGGTGTCCCTGGGCATGGCAGGGGGGTTGGAACTAGATGACCCTTGTGATCACTTTCAACCCCGACTGATTCTATGATTCTATGACTTACCAATTTACATCCCAGTAAAACTTTAAGTATTATCTTAATTTTAGGGAGGACTAGAAGAAGTGGCACCAGCTGAAGAAGGGCCCAGTTTCTACAGAGCTAGCTATTACTTGTGGATGTACAGGACCAAAGGGTTGCACATACTCTCCACAGCAAACCCACACCAAAGAGGTTCCTTTGTTACTCTTCCGACTGTGCTGAAAATGAAGCACTGTAGTTTACACGGAAATATACACACAGTCTATTGCCTGAGGGACTCCTAAGGCAAGGTCTTTGAGAAGGATAATCCTGCCTCCTTTCCTAAAACCATCCATATATCAACACAGTGCAGTATGACTTTGGCATGTGCTTTTATTTTTGGAGATTTAAGATTTGGAAATATTTTACTCTGTTTCATTTATTTTACACTTAATGGAATTAATCTTGCCTCAAGCCACTCTTCCTTCTCAGCCCAGCTCCACGGGCACCTTGCAGGTGCAGTGGTGCATCCAGGGCAGATTTGCTTACCTGAGCTGTCCTGCATCCAAATGGGACAGCTCAAAATGAGTGGCAGCAGATAACTAATTTCTGAACTGCATTCTCCAATGTATGTGACAGACGATACAGATATCTCCAGGTGACTGATCTACATCCAATAATCAAATATATGGTAGATGTGATCTTTACATGAAATTCAGTCTGGAAGCTTAAATGGAAAAGAAAATCAGATAATTAAAACTCTGCCCTTAGTAATTCATTTTTTAAAGTGACAAAATCTATAAAAAACTCAGGCAGAAAAACATCAAGTGCAGCTGAAAGAGAGTCACTGAGAACCAAATTAAGATTTTAATTCTGTCAACACTGTAAAAATTAAAAAATCTTTAAAGGGGATGAAGTTCAGAATGAGTACCAAGCACAGTGATTTATTGCCTTTTGTCCATAATTTAAATAACTGTTTCTTTAATATTCACTGAATTCTTCCTGTGGAGTTTCAGCCTTAGTTTTGCACACACACACACACAAAATAAAAAAAAAAAAGCAGTTTGCATTTTCAGTGCTCTCTCTAGTGCTTCAGAAAATGAAACATTCAATTGAGAAAAAAGCCAGTGGTTTCCCAGTAGCCATGTCAAAAATCAATTAGGCTGAAGGAGCAGGGATGGGATTAATAAAGCTTTCCTCACCTCTGCAGCTCTGCACTCACTCTCTAAGCAGTATGAATGGGCTTGTTTGCCATAAAGTCTCCACGAACAATAAGTTTCAAGGAGTAAAACTAAAGATATTTATGTACCTGTACTGTAGCACAATGCTTTCAAAGCCAGGTCAGCTCTTCGGGGCAATATTTTAGCGACACGCACTTTAAATTATTTCTCCACTTTTCACTGTAAGAGGGGCTTCCCTTAAACACATCCCCTCAAAAAGCAGTAAAACCAAAACACAATACAATACAATAACTGAAACTAAAAGAGAAATAAAGTCATGAACATTTGGCCTGACTGCTTTAAAGAGTCTACGGCGCTCATTAAACAGGAGGTTGCCAGAACTGGAGTTCTAATTAAGTGAAGATTAATTGTTAAATTAACTTAAATTTAACACAATTGAATGATGTATTATGTTTATAAGAATTGATCAACCACACATTTAGCACCCAGGCACAGATTCATATTTAGTAAGATCAATTTTTAATATTTAGTTGACACAGCACGCAACTGCTGTCATTAAATGCCTATGGTGATTACCATGCCACTGCCAAGGACTTACAGCATTCCTGTCACCAAACAAATAAAATTTTACAGATGCTATTCCTGCCATCAAATTTCTACTCTTTCATTACACCAGCACATAAAGCACCCAGAATAGCAACATTTCATGGCAAGGGGACAGGAGAGAGCCACACTTTTAAAACACCATAGCTGTCAGCTGTGACTCTGACTTTTAGGGGTTACTGCAGGAACAGAAAGCAGGACCAGGACAAGTCTGGGCCCTGCCAAACAGCAATGTTCAGTCGCATCACCCAGGAAGACCACTACCTCTTCTCTGTTTCCCAGCTACACAATGCAGAACTGCAAATCAGTACCCAGGAAACAAGAGACATCACTATGAGAAGGACATCAATCTGTTAGAGTGAGTCCAGAGTGGGATCATATGCATGATCAGAGGGCTGAAACTCCTCTGCTGCAAGAGCAAATAGAGAGTTGGTGGTGTTCATCCTGGAGAAGGGAAGACTCTGGGAGACCTTACTACAGCCTGTCAGTACTTAAAGGGACCTAAAGAAAGATGAAGAATCTCTTCATCAATGGCAAAAGAAAACAGATTGAGACTAGCCATAAAGAATATATATATATATATAAAAAAAAACAAGGGCTGGTGAAACACTGGCATAGGTTGCCCGGAGAGGTGGTAAGGTAAGAAGCCCCATCCTTGTAAACATTCAAAGTCAGGTAACACTGGGCTCTGAGCAACCAGATGTAGTTGATGATATCTCTGATCATTGCAGGGGGTTTGGACTAGACGACCTTTAAAAGGGACATTCCAGTTCAATCCATTCTCTGATCATCAGAAAGGAGGAGTTTGGATTAAATGGCCAGATGATCTAAAAATTGCATCAGGGAAAGAAAACAAAAATAAACCTGAAAACTGCTCTTGCTTCTACCTAGAGAAAAAAAATCCTCTTCAACTCAAGCCTTGCAAGTAAATGAATTCTGAGTAATCTGTTGACTGTTTTCACAATGGCATATTTGTCAGCCAGCTGAGATTTCCAGTAGAACCAGGAGTGGTTCCAAACAGCATACACCATCTTGCCAGGCACTCTTGTTAAAAATTTGATGTTTCCAAATAAGATTAACAGAGAGGGAGAATGGAAGTTACGCATCAATGCAAACAAACCAGCAGCAGTCCCAAGGCACCAGAATATATGACCAAGAAAATGGCAATTCCAGTAGGCACTAAAACTCATCCAAAGCCTTAATGGCCAGTCACGTGCTTAGTCTAGTTAATTAGAGCCAGATCTCTACACAGACAGGACAAACCCCTCCAGTCCCCATATAATTTGTAGCCTGTTATGCACCTTTTATAGAAGATTATTTATCCCCGTCACTAAAGTAATATACAAAACCATAAGCGTCTTTCATGAGCTTTTCTTTACAAATTAAAAAGCTTTTTTGACATCGTGACAGAAATGAAATGTAGGTTCCTTCTGGTGAGAAAAGCCAGTGCAAGATAACAAAGCATTCCCATACAAAGGAAAACCAATTCCAAGGGGTTTATCGAAGAGAAGCATTTCATTGACTCAAGCTGCTCTTCCACACAAAAAAGTAATTGCCATTCCATCTGCAAATCTCAGTTTTTAGCCTCAGTGTAACAATTGTGTCTACCACCCTATTAATTTTATTCTGAGATGCAGTGTATTTAGAAAACCATTTAATAATTCAGTGGCTTTTTCTTAGCCAAGTTACAGCATTCCCTTTCCAGAAAGGATCAACGTTGCAGGATTCGTTCTGATATGCTTACTCATGCGCAGCTGGATTGGAGGAATGTGGGAATAAAACAAATAAAAATATCCACTCTGCACTTCTACAAGGAGGATTTTAATTTTATCTGGCATTGGCTCAAAAGTTAAATGAGCCTAAAATTTTAAGAATCCCTTGAGGGGCTAGATCTGAGCTCATGTTAATTATGTCATTCCACTGAAGGTAACAAATCCATATGGATTTGTACTACCTAGGAACTGCAGGAGCAGGAACTTCAGCAAGAAGTCATGGGTGGGGATCCGACGGCAGCATTTAAATCCTGTACAGAAATGAAGCAACCTTCATGTCAAAGTCCCAGAAGAGTCATACTGGACCTGTTTGCTCTGCTCAGGCTGCGTGAGAAGAATCAACCACATGTACGTGCTCCTGCCCTTCAGAGACAGGTGAGTTGCTGACTGTGCAAAATACTAACTGGCTCCAGTTAACTAAAACCAAGCTCATTACTGGTCAAAAAGTGGAGTGTTAAAATAATGGGAGGGGTGGGGGTAAGCATTTACAGCTTCACAGAAATCTTCACATGCCCCTTCCTTAAACTCCTCAATACCACTTTGTTCCTTCCTCGCACAATCACGTCCCTTCCTCTTGGTCACGTCTCGGTTCAGACACTCTTCCTTCTTTTGCTCATTTAAACTTTCTCTGAGCAGCTGATTTTCTCGGATATTGACACACGTTGTTTCTATCCCCCAAACAGATCCATTATTATGCCACACACCAGGATTTGAGAAGAAATACCACAGCAGCATCCTAGGACTCGCTACCTACTTCATTTGCAGCCAGCCCATGAGAGCTGCATGCCTACATGTGTGCCCTGCCGGCGACGCCACTCAGCTTCTCAGCTGCTAACCAAAGCCAGCAGCTCACATGCCCAGACACCACCAGGCTCTCATCTACCGACCAGCTTAGGCTCACACTTTATTTTCAGGACGCAAATTGTTTCAAAGCTTACATTATAGTCTTGCTTTTCACTATTAACAGTTGTTCTTTAACACCAATAAAAAGAAATTCAAATTTAAAAATCAAGTTGGTCAAGAGCAGGAGAAACATCTCATCAACTGGATTTTGCATCTGGGATATGCTCTGCCGTGCCTGTCTCAAGTGATGCTCAGGGTTTGCCTGGCAGTCGTCCCTACCACCTGCATTCCACAGCAGCAGCGGCAGGAAGAGCTATTGGTATTCCGAGCATAACCCAGTTAAGACTACCACCACATGCTGACAAAATAGCTCTTATTAGATCCTAGGACAGCTGTTTTGCTACCACCCTATATGACATAAGGTGAGAGCAAAAGGTAATTATAGGGAGGAGAAGAATTAAAAGAAGCTGAATGGCTCACCCCAGGCATCAATCATTTGTATTATCCTGCTTGGACTGGTAAACTTTGTGCAGAAAGTTGGACACAGCTTTTAAAAAGTGCCTCTGATGCACAGATTTACTTCTACAGCCTGTAAGGAAAATTATTTCCTATTTAATTGTCAGCAATGGCTACTCAGAACTGCCAGAGTAAATACAAAGCACCCTATCACCTTGTAAGAATAACACATCAATCTGGAACTATTACAGTAATGTGCCACCTTCACTTCTGTTCTAAATGAAAAGAGATAAATAAACATTAAGTATCATATTAAACACAATATTGGATTTCTGAAGGAAATCCATTTTAGAGCACAGAGCATTATTTAAAAAAAAAAAAAAAAAAGTTAGCTGTGAAAGAATATTAATTTCCTTATTGAAATTTGCTCTCAAGTTATAGCATTACCACCTTAATTAGAAACTTGGTGAAGTGTGAATTGCCAGACACTGCCCTCCTGAAAACTGGACAATAATGTCTATCAGGAATCCAATCAGAGAGAGAAAAGGAAGGCAGAAACAGTGTCACTAGCAAAATATCTTTGAGTGTTTCAATCTTTGTCTTCATGAAGTGAGAACTGCCAGCTGCTTCCTCTGCTACTGCCATCTCATAGTGCCATGCAAATAGAATTACAACCTGAACGCATTGCTGAACTGCAAGGTGAAAACCAGTACCTGTAAAATCTTTGCACAAAAGAAAATCTACTCTCCTTGGAGTTATTTGTTTAAAATTACTGTCCTATTTATACACAAATATTGACATGGGATTGAACAGCACCACGTTGGTCTCTTCAGGCACGGAATACATTATATTTTAAAAATAGAACTATTCAACTACTTTCAACAACTTTCAGGAGTCTCTATTGCAAAAAAAAAAAATCCTTTTGCAATGGGAGCACAAGGACTAAAAGATGCTTCATGGAGTGTTTATATCCTACTCATGCAATGCAATTGGAAGCATTAAACAGTTCCATAAATCTTTGGAACTAGTTAGCCTAAAAACAAACCTATATTGATATTACAAAGATAATTACGATTACAAATATTTTCCTAACTAAACTAAGCAGCCTTGACTTGCCTTGTATTTACCCATGGGCAGGTACTGTGGATTAACTAGGATACAACAGCTTGTTATCCCAGAGCTCACACACACATGCTTACCCTGGAGTAGCTTAGACTTAAGAGGTGAATCAATAGGGTAGATCTCTAAGATGTCATCCCTAAAGAACAGGAAAAGGTCTTCCTAGATTCAAGCAATACAGTTAACAATATTCTCATGGCACAGATACTAATTTCTCACACATCTCATGTCTGCCAGGGAGGAAAGATGCTTTATGTGGCAAGGGCAACTGTACTCGAGAAATCCCCCTGAGGATCAGGCAAGCAGCAGCAATTTCAAGTGAGACTGAGTTGTAGAACACTCTTCTTAAAAAAAAAAAAAAAAAAAACTGAAAAATATCACAAGGAAATGCTGGAATTTTTAGTCCACCTCATTTTTCCTTTCCCCAGTTACTTTTAAATAAAACGGGACTGAAAACACAGTAAACACTTTGCATTATAACAGTGTGAGTTCTTTTTTTTTCCCAGTTAACCCAAAGGCTACCATCCAGCTGAAAAAAAAGCTTTAAAACATTGTGAAGAAAACTGGGAGTTGGAAATACCTGGGGAGGGTGGCAGGTGGAAGGTCTCATTGCAAATCTAACTAATAAAAAATAACCAACAAGGCTTACATTTAGCAAACAAACATGTTCAATATGCCCACCTGAATACATCTGGCCTGTACTTCACATCCACCTACTGATATTAGGGGACAAGATATAGAATCATAGAATCAGTCAGGGTGGGAAGGGACCACAAGGATCATCTAGTTCCAACCCCACTGTCATGGGCAGAGACACCTCACACTACATCAAGCTGTCTAGAGCCTCATCCAGCCTGGCCTTAAATACCTCCAGGGATGGGGCTTCTACCACCTCCCTGGGCAACCCATTCCAGGATCTCATCACTCTCATAGTCATAGAATCATAGAATCAGTGTTGGAAGGGACCACAATCATTATCTAGTTCCAAACCCCCTGCTATGCCCAGGGACACGCTACCTTAGATCAGGCTGCCCACAGCCTCATCCAACCTGGCCTTAAATACCTCCAGGGATGGGGCCTTAACCACCTCCTTGGGCAACCCATTCCAGGCTCTCACCAGTCTCATGGTGAAGAACTTCTTCCTAACATTCACTCTGAATCTACCCATTTCTAGCTTGGTTCCATTCCCCCCTGTCCTATCACTACCTAACAGCCTAAAAAATCCCTCCTCAGCTTTCTTTTAGGCCCCTTTAAGATACTGAAAGGCCACAATAAGGTCACCTTGGACCCTTCTCCACTCCAGACTGAACAGCCACAACTCTTTCAGCCTCTCCTCACAGAAGAGGTGCACGATTAAGGCTAGTTATCTTTGCCACTTTTATTCACTTAAAAAAAAATAAAATTAAAAAATAATAATAGTAATAATAAAACCCACAAAAAACCCAGAATGCAGGGGATATTCTTTAAAAAATGAGCAGCTGCTGCCACGTTCCAGACCATGGCTGAAGGCATTTCCCAGGGCATGTGAAACTGATCTGCCCTGACTCGTGCCACTGCCCCAGGAGGCTGCACAGCGGCGAGGAATTCAAACGTGAATGAAGTGTTTGCTTTGCCTTGTCCAGTGTAACTCCTCAACACGCCTGGCTGGCATTACAAAATTGTCTGCTTCAGCACAACACTTGCCAGAAATTATTAACACTCAGATTTCTCACAGAGAAAGATTGGCTCCTCTGCACTACTACCAAGATGGCTGGTGGAGGAACAAGTGGCTGCCAGCATACTCCAGTGCTTTATTTTATCCTGAGACAGAGAAACTGGGTAGAGATGAAGTTGTTTTTTTCCTGCTTCACTGACCTTACACAGGAACAATTCAGTCAGGTGAGAGAGGCAGCAATTCTGACCTTGTTGCATGGGTGCAAATTTCCTACATGCAAATTTCTGCTATGGGGAGGGAAAAAGAAGTCACCTTGCACTCCCCTGTTTCCAGCACATTACCACTTCCCTGTCTGAAAAGCCTTATTCAGCCCAGTTAATACTGTATCCATAAGCACCTCATCAGCCTTAGCAGACTTATTCTCACAGATCACTGGGAGGCAGAGAATCACACAAATCATAGTTGCATTCTTTTTGAATTTCTGAGCAAATTAGGATTGGTACCAATCTTGCTGAGATGCATCCACGTTCCCTCACCAGCTGCTCTGTCCTCGTGGAGAATAACCTGTCCTTTTCCTTAATTGCTCCTGCAGCTTCTCAGTATCTTGAGTACTATCTAAAATACCAGACAATATTGCCTACCTGCAACTTGTTAAGCATTTGGGAGCTTAATTACAGCAAATTTCCAAACCCAGCAGATTGGGAACAGCCCATACTCAACTCTGCAGACTGAAATCAGGGCTGCTGTTGGTCTTATACTGATCCCTAACTGGCAAAAGAGAATTAAACAGCAGATCTTCAGCCAATGTATGAACTAGGTAAAGACATGCCCACAGCAAGATGTCCCAAGAAGCACCTTTGCTCCCTGCCCTGCTCAGGATGGGTACACAGGGAAGGGATGATCTTTAACACACCCTGTCTATAACCACTTGTTTCCAGCTCCTCAATAAAGACCTTGTATGTGCATGTGCAGCCTTACCTGGTGTTACCTGGAGCCCACTTACACAACTCAGGATGCTCAAAGAAAGGAAAATCAGTTCTATTAATTTATTTAATCATTAAAGATGTTTATTTAAGAGTGAAAATAAGTTACTTGATACAGGGACGTGTGGCAATAAGAAAGATGGGAGGAAATCCACAGCCGTTTGGGGCTGGTGGACCACAAGTGCCTATACCCTCCCAGAATTACATGCTGGTAATGCTCAAGGCACCCATGCATAAACATTTTGGGCAGAAAACTCAGCTTGTATGAAAGAAGAGAACAGAGGTAGATGCCTGCAGATTGCTCACACTTAGCTTCTCACAATGCTGGATACTGCTGTGCTTGGAAACTGAATCCATATACTCCTGGGATACAGGACTTCCCCAGTACTATGTATTTCAGGATATTATAACAACAGAAAAGTGATTGAGTACATCAGAATAGTCTGGAAAAGTCTGTCTCTGGACTAAACATGGGAAAAATGAAATGAAGTTAAATAAAGCAAAACTGTGCTAAGTAAACTGTTGAATTGAGGCCCAGGAATACGTTTAACTATCTCTTGAGTCTCCTGAAAGGCATTGCAAAGCTTGGGCTAAATCTGGAGACCAAGTAAATGAGTCATTTGTTGGTTTGGTCCTAAAGAGGAGTGAGAAAGGAAAATGACAAAAACCAAACATGCAGATGTACCACTGCTGCTTTCACTCCACGCTTTTGGCGAGGAACGAAACATAATCAACATTTCCTCCCACCAAAAGGAAAAAAAAAATGCCTCTTTTGAAAATCAATTTTTTAATCTGTCAAAGCACTTTTAACCTAATCTTCCTACTTCACAATGTAGCTTATTTTCCAGTGAAGCAGAGCAACACATAGAGCTTCGTATCCCCTAAGAGGATAAATGTAGCTGCCAAGTACTCCATTGTTTTGCATGCTTCTGAGCCATCCCTCCTGCTCCTCTCCATTTATGTCCCAGTCTCCTACCCACCCTTCTGCTAGCACTGCACTGGATAACAGAATCACAGTCAAAGCTACCTTGAAACAGTGCAGCTAAATGTAAAAAAATCTTTTTGCTGCAATTTCCTCCTCCCAACCAAGTGTATATGCGGCCAAAAGAACAAAACCCAGCAATGAGAAACAGTACTTCAAAGAAAACCGGGGACAGATCCGATGCAATAAGTAGGCACTAATATTTGAATTGCAGGAAGCTCACCTTCTTCTACAAGTTCAAGATTTTTCTGCATATTTTCACACGTATAAAATGTGTCCAAGCCGCATGCCCAACAGGATGATGAATGAAGATAATCAGAGGGCTGGAGCACTTCTGCTATGAAGACAGGCTACAAGAGTTGGGGCTTTTCAGCCTGGAGAAGAGAAGGCTTCCAGGAGACCTTATAGTAGCCTTCCAATATCTGAAAGGGGCCTACAGGAGAGCTGGAGAGGGACTATTCACAAAGTCTTGTAATGACAGGACGAGGGGGAATGGGTTTAAACTGGCAGAGGGGAGATTTAGACAGGATGTTAGGAGGAAGTTCTTCACAGCGAGGGTGGTGAGACACTGGCACAGGTTGCCCAGGGAGGCTGTGGCTGCTCTGTCCCTGGAGATGTTCAAGGCCAGGTTGGATGAGGCCTTGAGAGACCTGTTCTAGTGGGAGGTGTCCTTGCCTATGGTAGGGGGTTGGAACTGGATGATCTTTGAGGTCCCTTCCAACCTAAGCCATTCCATGATTCTATGATCTAATGGTAGCTCGAAGCCAAATCCTGCTGCAGTTTACACCTTGTGCAGGCAAACACAACAGAGTACTGAAATTCTATTTAATAATGTGTTTTTCAGGCTAGAAGGACAAGTAGAGGACTAGGAAAGGGGAGAAAAAAAATAAATATGCAATGAAACTTCAAATATGCAGGTATCTTAAAAGTCACCCAAAGTCAGGAGAGTCAGTCCTTGTGCTGCATGAAAAGGAATATACCTGTGTACTGACCCAGCTCATCTCAGCTAGCTTGTTGTGTTTAAAAAAAATGAAATAACGATATTTTTAGTTGGTCAGTTGGGGCTTTTTTGGGGGAGGAAATGGAAAGCTCACATTCATCACATGAATAAGGATGCTTTCAAACAGTGCACCTACCTAGGCATATCTGGATGACAGCCAACTCTGAATATGTAGAGCATCATACATGCAAACCGTGGCCCTGCTGCTGGGTCGTAGCATGCTGCTCTGGTAACGAGGAAGGGAAACAAAAGGGAGAGCCCTTAGGAAAGGATAAACTTCAGCTAATTATATACTTTGTCTGGAATAAAGAGAAATTTAAACCACAGTTCCTTCCTCATAGCTAATATTAACAGAGAGGAAAATTGCTACTACGAAACACCTAACAACTGCAGAGCAGACAGTTACACACCTCTGGGTGGATTACAGAGGTCTTAAATGCAATAAATAAAAGAAGTGTTGATGCTGTCAGTAGAGACACGCTTTAAACAGGACTCTGAATTAGAGTTTTTTTTAACAATGTAGTGTTTTATCCAATTAATCATCCCACTCTCATGGGTTTTTCCTCTTCTTTTTTTTTTTTTTTTTGCCCCTAGGTAGGTCACTGGATAGTGATGCTAATTTGTCAAAGTTCTCGTGCAATTTTCTGCTTATTAAAAAGTGAAGAATCATGCTGCAATTTCAAAATCTATACTACACGAGTCAACCCCAGTGCCCAGGTCACAGAGCGACCTCTTTGTGTTGATCAAGGAGAAAATTATTCTCCTTTATTTATATTAAAGTCTTTATCTTTCTGCATCTGACACTACAGCTTCATTTCCAGGGGTACTTTGTTTGAGGCTTTGTTTTGTTTTTTTTTTAAACACCTTCAAGGAAGAAAAGAGGAAATAACACACCGGGCTCATTATTCCTGTCCAATTGCCTTCTGACTTCACACAACTTAATTACATAAAGATGGAAATTCAACTTCATTTTAAAACAGTATTCAAATGCTTTCTGAAAAGAGTATTCTGTATTTGCAAAGGAAGGATGGAAATTGTCATTCAAAGGCACATGTCAAATTGAAAGAATTAGAAAAGAAAGTGCAGTTCTTTGCTGTGAAGGATTCAGCCACAAGGGAAAGGAGGAAAGGAAGATAAAGTCTCTCCCTTCTAATACATGTTGGAAAAATAATAAGAGGAAGAAAGTGTGAATGTTTTAATTTCATATATCCTTCTTAGTATGTGAGGCTTTTAGAACCTTAAAAATAAGGCTGGACATTTTGACCACTTCAAGCTCCCCCAGGAATATGTTTCAGTTGCTCAAAAAAAAAAAGCATCTGAGACTCAGCTGCTTACATGTGCAGTGAAGTCAGTGGGGCTGTCACTGAAACACATGTCTCAGCAGTTATGAGAACTCCCCATCAATCTTCACATGCTCCACGAGAGAGGCTTCAGACAGAGGCTGCTGGCCACCAACCCTTCGATAATTCATTTCTATAAAATCATTTTCTACCACTCGCACAAAGCCCAAGGCCAGTCTGGACTTTGAAATGAGAGGGAGAGTTTGGCAGGGCGCAGGAGGCTGCAGCCAGCCCTGAGCATACTGCCCAATGCAACAGGCAGCTCCTCTGCAAACTCTGCCCAACACAGGCAGGAGTGTATAAAATGAAAGACTCGCCAGTGCAAGAGCCAAGTCACATTTTGACAAAGTGGCTTTTGAAAAGAAAATGCCTGAGGTGGGTTAAAAGGCTCTTCTCTTCCAGCTAAGTGGAAATACTTCAGCCCTGGAATGATTTTAAACCTTCTAGACTGATTGGAGAGTTTGCAGCGTGCTGTTGTCTAAGGTCACTCCCAAACACCTCCAAGGCAGGTTGGAAGATTCCATCTCCTGCAGAAAACATCCTTCACGTGCATTTTAATCTCTGAGAGTCTGAACTCACGTTTAGCAGGATACATCTTGTTCCCTGCTGTATAAAGCAGAGTCTAATTCCCCCAAGATTGAACTGTCACTCAAGAGGGACAGTCCATAGGCCCTGAGGAAGATGCTCTATTAGACAGGGAAATTTCTTACACGTAAACTTTCAGCAACATGTCACCAAATCACAAAATGACAGGGGCTGGAAGGGACTTCTGAAGATCATCTAGCCCAGCCCTCCTGCTAGAGCAGGATCATCTACAGTAAATCACACAGGTAGGTTTCGAACACCTCCAGAGACTCCATAACCTTCTCCAGTGCTATACCATCCTAATAGTCAAGTCATTAAATTCCCCTTTCTATGACTTAAACAGGACAAAAAGGTAGGTTATTTTGGTTTGCTTTGTTTGTTTCAATAGAAGAAAGGCAAAGGAGGGGGTTTCAGACAGGTGGAGGCAAGGGCTGAATTTGGAAGGAGAGTGGAAGACTGAGAAAAAACAGAGCTTCCCACCAGTGGCCAGCTTCAGGTTTTATATTTCCAACAGAAGCCTTAAAAGCAAGGGTCAAAAATTAACAAAATATGACACTTCAATGGCAGTGGGAGCTGCTCACAGCATGCCCTGGAGAGAAACCAGAAACACAAATCTGCTCAAGGCAGACCAGGTTAAATGGAGCTCGCCAAAAGCAGGTAAGAGGGTCCTGTCAAGAAGATTAAAATAAAGTAGATGCTTGTACAGAAGGATGGAAGGAGGATCAGAAACCAAGCAGTGTGAAATGGGAGGAAACCACAAAACATGATGGACAGGCTGAAAGGTCAGTCCTCCCAAAGGACAGTGATACAAGACTGCTGTCCTGATTTATGCCCATTTCATCAAGTGAGAACAAAATCCTAAACACACAAATAATAAAAGGTGAAAGCCTTGAGATCTGATCTAGGCTCAGTATTTAGTCTTGGGTGGGGAGGAGGAGGTGAAGGGTTTTTTGTCTTTTTTTTCTAATCTAGATTACCTGCTTATCCAAGACAAGAAGCTGCCCTCAGACACAGAAACACTAAAATTTTCAGTCTTGACAACTCCAAACTGCATTTTCACATTATGCTAAATATTACAGATGTTCAAACTGACAGTAGCAGTCTATATGGATATTGGATTATACTTCCAGCCCTTCAAAAATTATTAGCCAGTGGTTCCAGTAGTTTTGAACCAAGAGCTCAGATCCAAGCCACATCGAACTTATAAACAGTTCAGAAATTTATTTTAAGTATAAATCTTGTTGATAACAGAACTTAAAGCCAAATCCTAAAACAATCTGAGAGGGTGAATCACAGCTTCAGGAGTCTTTGTATTACCCAGTACTTTACCAAGCCTCTCACAAGATGGAAATATTAAGTGATCCCCCCAACCCAGCAGCCATCAACATCTTTAAAGGCAAAAGAAACTAAACCGGAAACAGACTGAGAAGAGAAACAGGCTCTTCATTACAGCTGTGATTAAATGAAGCAACTGTCTAACGCTAGGACAAATACTCCACTGGGTTTAGCTGCATACTGAGCTTGGATAAGCACAGAGGGGTTTTTTTTTCTGGAGACTAAAAAGAGTAACAGACATGGTTTCTCTGAAATCTGAGTCTGCCTCTCCATGTGTCACCACGGAAAATACAATGTTTGCAACAAGAAGGCAGAGAGGGATGATCCACTGGGTACAAGGTGACACAAGTCCAAGAGGATGTGCTTTGCTGCACTGTTCAGCAGCTTCCCACATCACACAAGGTGCTGTCCACAATCTCATGTCAACACTGCAATGGATGAGGAGTGCAGGGATTCACGGCAAAGCAGCAGTTTCGTTGCTGCATGGTGCCTTGCATCTCTTCCAGACTTGCATCTCCAACTCTGCTCATCTCTTCCCCCCCCCTTCCCCCCAAATTTCTCTCCTTCCAGTTATTTTCCATCACTGAAGACGTCACACCAAGCTTTCTCATCAGCATGAAATGTTCACTGGAAAGAGTCAGGTTTATTTTGTTCAATATGTTTTTGCTAGATAAGCACTTGGGAACTGCTATTTGTCTCGCAGAATTCCTGTTTCCTCTTGATACAGGCCAGCAGCCTGCAAGCCTATTTCTGTAGCATTCTACTTAATTGTGAGTCTTGTTTCTCCTCATCCTAGTCATGATTGTAGTCAAGCAGTGTCCTGTCCTGATATGCATGCAGTCACACTTTTGTCAGATGCATTTATATTCAAATATTGCAGGTCTTTGTTGGAAGCAATGTTATTTTTGCCTCCACAAGAACTGGGATGCAGTACCTTGCTGGTTGTTGCACAGCAATTTCCCCAGAGTGCAAAAATATTCCCCAGTACATTTTTTTTTTTCCTGCAGGAATAGAAGCAGGCTAAAAATCTGCAGTGAATCCTGAGCTGAGCACAGGAGCATCACATTATTTTCGGGCTTCTCATCCAGATACTAGCTGACCAGTGGTGGTGAGAAAATAAGCATTGCTTGCCAAACTGCCATGAGGGGATGGCCTCCTTGAGAAAACATCAGGAATGGGCAGTGCTCCAGATGGACAAGCTGCAGCAAAACACACATCAGCTCATCAACCTGTGTCAAAACTAATTTGTCAAGTGTCTCCCAATAACTTCTATATTTTCAAATACATTACAATAGGGGGAAAGCACCCAGGCCAGAGCCTGACAATCCCATTGCTAGGAGGACCTCTTGATGCTTCATGGCAGTCATGAAAATTCTGACATATTTAAATTAGTCTTCAGATAAAATCATAGAATCACTCAGGGTTGGAAGGGACCACAAGGATCATCTAGTTCCAATTCCCCTGCATGCCCAGGGACACCCTACCCTAGATCAGGCTGCCCACAGCCTCAGCCAGCCTTGGCCTTAAACACCTCCAGCGATGTGGCCCCAAACGCCTCCCTGGGCAACTCATTCCAGAGCCTCACCACTTTCATGGTGAAGAACTTCCTCCTCACATCCAATCTGAATCTCCCCACCTCCAGCTTTGCTCCATTCCCCCTAGTCCTGTCACTACCTCAGAGCCTAAAAAGTCCCTCCCCAGCTTTTCTGTAGGCTCCCTTCAGATCCTGGAAGGCCACAATAAGGTCACCTTGGAGCCTTCTCTTCTCCAAACTTCATAGCCCCAACTCTTTTAGTCTGCCCTCATAGGAGAGTGCTCCAGCCCTCAGATCGCCCTCATGGCCCTTCTCTGGACAGAACAAAGCTTTTACTTCTTGAGAATCATTCTCCTAGTGAAACTATTTGCTCTAAACCAACCAGCTGGAGGGATAAAATCCGAAAGCTTAGCACCAAAGAGCAGAGCAGAACAGCACCACCCAGCATAACCCTGCTGCCACCACAAGACAGGTACTGCACCTCAGTGCCTTTGGGAAACAAACAGTGGGCAGATGCCTTTGCTGCAGAGCTCACAAGAGAGCAACGAAAGGAACAGAAAGGAAGATGTATTTACAGGCTAAAGGCAGCCCTCCCCGCCAAGCACTGCAGTTTCTGTTGAGTCAGAGCTGTCATCTGCCCTGCAACAAACTTATCTTTGCTGTCCATTTTGCCAGTAAGATTCAATCAGGGCTCCCTGGCTCCTCAGGGAACCAGCACTTTAGCATGAACTGCTTCCACTCAAAGGTAATGGAGTGAGATTGCTCATGCCATTATTTTAAATGGTTTGAGGCCACACAGTCCCCAATTTCATTAGCTGCATTTATATACAGACCCTTACACTTAATACCGTGGAACCAAGAGGCACGTGTACATTATGTGTCATCTTCCCACCACCACCACCAAAACAAAACAAACAAAAAACCCACCTACCCTGGAAAAAGAAAAAAACAAAAACCCAAAACCCAAAATTAAAACACATCTCAACCTCTGCAAATGATGAGCATAAACCAGAGTACCAGTTTAAGTGCCTCCATGTGACACAGCAGCTGTATGGGGAGGGCATTTCTGCACAGGTGTGTCAGCAGCACATCCTTCAATCAACAGTTTGCAAGTAGAAGACAGAATGAGTCCTCTCCTATTCTGCTCTACCAATTAGGGGAATTACCACCAGTCAGACCTTGCACACGCTGATGTAGGCAGGCAGCATGAAACTGGGCGCCCCACACTTTACCTTCGCTCAGGAGTTCATCTAGGTTCAGCTGTTTTGTTTAAGCTAATTAGCTAAATTACTGCCAGAGGCTGTGTGGGCACTGAAGAGACAGGTCAGACCCGTGTGTTTGCAACTGTGCTCTCACATAGAAGGGCATGCAGGCTGAGAACGTGCAGCAGGAGCTGCCTCACTCATCCAGTTAAACCAGCCTCAGACCAGCTTAGACTCAAGAGGTGAAACAGGTTTAAGATCAAACTCGGGGGCTGGTACAACATTGCACTGTAATAACTCAGTGAGCTGGGCAACACCTCTGGATCTCTCTAGAACATGTGAGAGACAGGAAAATAGTAACAAACGGATCTCAAATTTAACAGCGTGTCAGGAGCGAGGGAAGAAGCAACTTCAACGCAAAACCATGAGCAATTAAACTTTAGGTGGCTGAACAGGTGTGGGAGGAATCAATGCTCATATGCATTTTTTTTCTGCTTATTTAAAGCAAAATCAGCAATCCCTGACAGACTTTGCAGCTTCTATAGTTGGCTATTTGTTTATTAAGCATTATCAGCCTCTTTTTGTACTCTTGCAAAAGACACTTGAAAGAATAATAAAGAAATATGAAAACAAAATAACGGAGGTGAATGCTGATTTCATGGCTAATTGTTAATTGCAGCATGGATACAGTTAGACAACAGATGCTGTGAGCATGTCTTAGCTACTTCTAATTTTTGTTTTCTTCTGTCTTTCTTATAAAACATTTTCCTTTTAAACAGCTGCTGGGTGATCTGCAGCACGGAAAATTAAAACCACCTCTATCACACAACAAAGAAACTATGATTTGCTGTTAATCCAAAAAAGGGTGAAAAAAACCCCCAATAATAAATAAAAAAAAAAAAAAAAGAGAGCATTTTCAGCCAAACACAAGGTATTAGGAAGAGAAAGGGAGTAATCAGGTGGGATGTAAAGTTAACAATGTCACAAGCAGAACATATTGCAATAAACAAGCCAAGCACAAGAAGATAAACCTGGCTCATCCACTTCAGTAGGTGCTCTGTGGAAGTGAATCGCTTTATAGTCTTCTGTTCTTCACCCCAGCAGCTCCTCTCACTGTAAGAAGGATACTGCAACACTGCATTAAGCAATGCTATGGGAATACTCAGTGGAGTGCTCTTCTTCCAAGATGGACTCTGGTTTAAATTTAATCTGTATTTCATTCTGCGCTTTGCATTACAGAAGGGGAAGACAATTCAATACTGCTTCACCTAGAAGAGTAGGGACCCCTAACTGGATAAGTTATTTTCTCCACAGACTCAGCCCAGCAGCAGTGAGGACAGGTTTCATTCCTGCAAACGCAGAGCTCACAACACCCATCCAACACCAGGCCACCAGTCTCAAGACACTGCTGTGGAAGCCAAGAGGCCCTGAGGAACCAACCCCTCCTTTCTCTCTGTTGGAGACAGTCCAGAGGAGGGCCACGAAGATGATCAGAGGGCTGCAGCAGCTCTGCTATGAGGACAGGCTGAGAGAGTTGGGGCTTTTCAGCCTGGAGAAGAGAAGGCTGCCAGGAGACCTTAGAGCAACCTTCCAGTATCTGAAGGGGCCTACAGGAGGGCTGGGGAGAGACTGTTCACAAGGTCTTGTAATGACAGGACGAGGGGGAATGGGTTTAAACTTGCAGAGGGGAGATTCAGACAGGATGTTAGGAGGAAGTTCTTTCCAGTGAGGGTGGTGAGACACTGGCAAAAGTTGCCCAGGGAGGTTGTGGCGCTCTCTCCCTGGAGGTGTTCAAGGCCAGGCTGGATGAGGCCTTGCGAGACCTGTTCTAGTGGGAGGTGTCCCTGCCCGTGGTGGGGGGTTGGAACTGGATGATCTTTGAGGTCCCTTCCAACCTAAACCATTCTATGGTTCTTTGCAAAGAAGTACCACTGGGCTTCAAGTGACAAATGACTCCAAATGTCTGAGGCCCATACCCAGCAAAAGCCACTGCCTGGATTTCACAAGTGCCCTACCCTGCAAATCTGCCTCTGGGAAAAGATCTACATCCACGACTCCGAAGCAAATTCAGACTTCTAGTGTAGTAGAATCATAGAATGGTTTGGGATGGAAGAAATCTTTAAAATCATCTAATCCAATTCCCCTGTCATTGGCAGGGACACTTCTTACCAGACCGGGCTGCTCAAGGCCCCATCCAAGGTGGCTTTGAAGTCTTCCAGGGCTAGACCCTCCGCAACTTCTCTGTGCAACCTGCTCCAGTGCCTCACCACTCCCATAGGGAAGAATTTCTTACTATTGTCTAATCGAAATTTAGCTTCTTCCAGGATGCTGGATCAGAGAGCACTCCCTCTTTCCACCCATCGGAGGGATACTGAGAACCTCCTCAACCACATGGCTGCTGTGCAACACCATCAGCAGCCTGGACAAGGCTCTGTGCCATTGTCACCTGGTGGGACGCAACACCACCAGGGCCCGGATCATCTAAACCACTTTACTTCCATTGAAGTTAGGTGGATAAAGAGACTTTCTACAAACTTCAAGCAATTGCCTAAGATGGCAGAACTCAAATGTCTCTGGAAGTCTCCAGCAAAAAAAATCCAGGTGCTTGTGGAAGGGCACTGGGAAATACGAAGCAGGAAGCAAGCAGAGACCATAACAGTACCGGGAATGTGTGACACGAGCAAAGAAAAGAAGCAACTTTGGGGGGGGGAGGGGGGGTGCTTTAAAAGGTGCCAGGAGATGGCATTTGTACTATGCTGGCATGACAGAATTATAAACAATGAAAAATGTCAAGACACAGCCACCTAGGCAGGTCCAAAACAACAGTGATGTGAGATGGCAATTGCAGGCGCTGAGGCCATAAATTTATAGGATGAGAAGAGAAGCCTCCTAAGTACAATATTTACTGCCTACTCAGTATTCTTTTTTATTTTCCTATGTTTGCTTGACCTTGGACACCGCCTGTTTGGTATTCTCTGAGCAGCGCAGAGCTCTCTTTCAATACCCATCAAACCTTAGCCCTTCCAGGCTCCCAGGCTAAGGTATTTTGCCCTGCCTAACATCAGATACCAAATGCGGGAGCCGCCTCCTCTCCCTAATGTATAAGATAAGGCAGTAATGACAGGCTATAAAGCCCTCCACATACACACAACTGATGAATATTCATTAAAAGTCAACACATAACATTTATATCATTCCAGCCACACAGGGAGGATGAAGTGCCTCCCCCAGGTAGCAACACCTCAACTCAATTCACAACGGGCCACTTTGTACCACGTTAGATAAAACCTGCAGCTGCTCACATCCTTTGCATTTCAAGCCAGGTTTTCTCCTCCATAAACAGCATTCAGAAAGGAGAATGAGGCATGCCTGGAATCCCTGCTAGCACTGCACAACGCACTCACCCTTTTCACAGGTCAGACCCAAAGGTATTTTTTTTTCCATGAGGTAATATTTTTTCAGGCTCTTTTGGACTTTGAGTAAAGGGCTTCAGTGAAATAAAAACATCTCTTATCTTAAAACAACTGTCAGTTTAGGAAACAACTGACAGAGCAGCAGCTGTGTCCTGGATATGTACATTGTTTCATATGAAGGCACTCCTTAAAAGAGAATCCCAGAAGTCCAATTAGTTTGTGAGCATCTATCTCCTGCTGACCTCTCTTAGCACCATGAGCACACATCCCAGGCCTTTTTCATGCTTTCCAGAACTGTATCTGGGCTAGAAACATCAGATAATTATTTTTAACACAGCAAGCATGAGCATCCTCAGCCTTTCTGGACTTCTGTACATTCATCACACTCAGCAAGGAGAGCCTTCCAGATTAATACAGATATACTGGAATGGAGATGGAGAGATAAACGGCGTGGCTTGAACAAACTGTAGATTAGAAGGCTTTTAGGCACATTCCTGCTTCATCCTCACATGGTGCCCACACCACCTCAACATGCATTTGTACTTAATCATCTGTTGCACACAGCAAACAGATAAAGTCTTCAACCTTAGTTATACTGAACTGTGCTGATTTACAATAGCTAAGAATCAAGCCCTAAAGCTTTGGAGAGACTTCATTGGCTCTATTTCACCTCCTGGATGAAGACTAAACTCTGCACTCATCAATATGATTCACTCTCTGCTTCGCTTCAGAGCTCATGGCCTCTGACCGTTCATGCTGCATTCACAGTAGCTTCCTCCCAGTATGTTCTGTGGGGAACAATCTATTTCCAGAAAACTCGGACTGGATGTTGCTGTGAGTGTTTCATCTGAAACAGCCCCTGCAGCAGAGTATGGAAGAAGATTATAATAAAGGCCACTGTGTCCTGAGGAAGGGCTGCACACCTCATGCCACCCAACACTTGCCCTTCAGCTCCTGCTAAAGCACTTCCATGACAGACTGGAACACAGCTCCCTCTGCTTTGGGTAGCCTGGCCTGAAAATCCTAAATCATATCATCTTAGGATCGTTGTACAGACTCCAAAGCAGACCTCAGTGAAGGTCAGCACAAAGGTGCTCAAGCTACCACGGACAGTGCTAACTTCAAGAAACATGGAAGAAAAGCGGACTGTCTGTAAGGATCCGGGAAGCAGGGTTTGTGCAATCCATACCAGACAGCACAGACACAGCCAGGCTCTCATCTGGTGCATGTGGCCATGACCCCTGCCTGCTTTCAGGGAAGGGGCAGTGACACACGACCTGCACAGCACAGACGCAGCAGGCTACCATCACCCACGAAGGAGGGACACGGGATATGATCCCATCTGTATTGCCCATGTGCACCAGACTTCAGAGTGCTCTCTGGAGCCCACGAAGGAAACCTGTTCTTCCTCTGCCTCCCCACATCTTCCACGGACAGAAACTAGTCATGGTGATTGAGCTTGGGGCTGACAATAGACACAGAAACACATTTCACAGACATCCATGATCTGAGCTCTAAAGCACCAGTTGTAATCAGAACACTAAAACATATTACAATTAAAATCTAGACATTCAATGATCTTCTAAGGGGATCAGACATCCTGAGCTGACGCTCTGAAATCTCGTTTTTACAAGCCCAATTGCTACGCAGCTTGAACCAAGGTGCTCATTTGTCATATGTCTCTTCACTCTGCAGTTCTTGAATTGTTAAACGTGAAAGAGAGGAGTAATTCAGCATTGTTCCATTGCTTATGAAAGCCATGCAGGAAAAAAAAAAAAACATCAAAAACAATCTAGGGCAGTTCATTTGAAGTACAAATGACTTATGCATGCAATACAAAACGCAACAAGTGCCTTTCAAGCTGTCTCATTTATGATAACACAAAAGTTGCTGATGGAATGAGAATTCCCAGGTAGTTATCAGGGAATTTTGCATATCATTTGTACTTCATACTGCATTAGCAACTCTCTCATCATGTCAGCAGCTTGAAAAAAAATAAAACAATGAATTACATCTTTCCTGGGTTTTATTTGGCTTTGACTGAGTAACCTCATCATTTATCTCAAATGATTTTGCATTCAATGCAAAAAGCTTTGTTCTTCTCCAAAGGAAAAAGAAACCTGACACTTCCCCTGAATTATCCCAGTTTGCCAAGATGAATAGCCAGCCATCAGCACGGGACATATCTGGTTATGACATCTCCAAGCTGCACCAGACTATCCCGCATCTCGCTATTAGCAAAACAGACAAGACCAAAGCTAAGGCTGCTTTCTCATCCTTGACCTCTACGAGCTAAAGGAGGAGAAACAACCAACATCCCAAAGGTAAAACAGATGTGCTCATATGGATGGATCTTAGAAGTAGGAAATTACACCAATTAAAAAACAACAACAACAACAACAACAACAAACAAACAACTGTTTTTACACTTTTGCTTGAATTCTCAGCAAAAGCCAAGAAGATCTCAGAGTTTTGGTTCCAGTTCATTGCTCTGGCTAGAGCTGTATTAACACTCCACAGACTTGACACCTCTGTTGGCAGCTTCTATCAGTGAGGAAGAGCAGCCAGTGAGTTAAGCAGAATGTGCTGCTACCAACAATTTGTGAACAGTCCTTTGTAAAAATGCCTTTCTAACTTTCTGGTACCTCCAGCCCCAGGCTCTGGTTTTAGCACTCCACCAAACACCACTTTACTCAGGTTAGGACACTTGCCCTGCAGCAAAGCAGCTGCTCCAAACACTTCCCTGGCTCAAGCGGAAGCCCAAACTCCATCTCCCCAATGCACCAGAGAAGCTGAATCTGTATCATCACTTATGCACCACCTTACCTCCAACAGCAGACAATCAAGGATGCACCAGGCAAGTGAACTTGCATCTGTTGTGGTGTTACACCACAACATCAGTCATTTCCATAAGATCTCACAAATTTGTTCCCTAGATTGCTCCTTAGGAACTTAATCCAGCAGTGCAATTCAGAGTCTGAAAAGGTTTATATCACCACATGGTACCAACTCATCTTGTGCCAGCACTGGCTGAAGCCAGGCAGAGGCTTTGCAGATGCTGTGGCTGGCAATAGCCACAAGACTTTGCCAGCACATCTGAATCCTGATCTGACATTGCAGCTTTGAAGCCATCCTGAGAGTGCTAAAAGCAGGACTGGAATCAAGGGACAGGGCTTTTTAATTTGTGCAATTTGCAATTTTGCATCGTTAAGCTTCTGTATCCTCATTACCCTGTGCAGTCTATGCCACTCCTTTCTCCTCTCTTAGTATCAGCAGAACTTGACTGCATTTTTTTTAATAGTCCTTGCTAGATATTTAGTTTCCCTTAAAATAGAATTTGCAGAAAACAAAAACATAACATTTAAATGCCCTTCAGCAGAACATCTTCTGAATTACAGCACACATTAATTTTTCACGGAACTTTGTGAAGCAGTTTTATCTTCTCCCATCTTGCTCCAAGTGACAAGAGGAAAGGATGCAGTAGAAGCATATATGTAAGGTTTATGAGGAAAAAAAAAATATGCATTGAAAAGAATTCACTCCGAAATTTTCCCTCCTTTTTTTTTCTTTCATTTTTAAAGATGGTCACGAAACAACAATGTCTGAAAATGTAAGGGAGGACATTTGCCTACTACCTCCAGTCAAGTGGACAGAGCATCAGAGGCTTGACACATACCCTGACTGAAAGGAGGTGCTGAAAAATCACATCTGAGACCAGCAGAGGGAAAAGAGAAAAAAAAAAAAAAGGCAACTACCACTAATCCAAAATGTCATAAGCAAAAAGCCTGTACACACACACACACAAACAAAATGAAACAAGCAAAAAACCTGATCCTAATTGCTAACGGAACATGGGCAAAGTAAGCTCGTCCAAGCAGATTTAATTGCCTTTCCACAAATGACACTTTGAAGCAAGTAAGCAAACCTTGGTCACTTAGGAGTTTTAAGAACAAGTTGGACAGCCATCTGTCAAGAATAAAGCAGGGCTTGGAAGAACAGGTCATGCCTTCAGGCAAGAGGACAGGCAAACTGACCTCTGCTATCCTTCCTGGCCCCCTGTTTTGTTTTGTATTTTTAGTAAAATCTATGACAGTTGGAGGAATACACATATGTAACATCTTACCAAATCTTCAAAACAGAAACAAGTCTATGACACTAATAAAACTTGTTCTGAGTCACAGGATCACAGGATGTTAGGGGTTGGAAAGGACCCAAGTAGATCGAGTCCAACCCCTCTGCCAGAGCAGGGCCAGACAATCTAGCGCAGATCACAGAGGAATGCATCCGGACAAGCCTTGAAAGTCCCCAGAGAAGAAGACTCCACAACCTCTCTGGGGAGCCTGTGCCAGTGCTCTGGGACTCTTACAGTCAAGAAGTTCCCCCTTGTGTTGAGGTGGAACCTCCTGTGCTGCAACTTACATCCATTGCTCCTTGTCCTATTACAGGGAGCAAGTGAGCAGAGCCTCTTTCCCCCACTCCTGACCAGCCTTCAGATATTTATAAATGTTGATTAAATTCCCCCTCAGCCTTCTCTTCTCCAGACTAAAAAGCCTCAAGTCCCTCAGTCTCTCCTCATAAGACATGCCCTTCAGTCCCCTCATCATCCTTGTAGCCCTCTAGTGGACCCTCTCCAGCAGATCCCTGTCCCTCTTGAACTGGGAAGCCCAAAACTGAACACAGTATTCAAGATGAGGTTCTGCTTTGTAGTGTTCTTTCTAGTATAACATAGACCTGGATAGGTAGTAGGGAGATCACAGTTAATTTTCAAGTCCAAGATTTTTAAAAGCATCCCTTTTGTGTGGGAATTACACTGTCTCCAACCCAACTGCAGCAATTCATGTACACGAAGCTCCAGGGTAAACTGCTAAGTACTAGAGAGAAAAGTGCTCTGCATGGTGAATAGGGGTGATGGAGAAAACAGAGCACAGAGTGGGCACACACATAGCTTAAACCTAGATAAAATAGTTTTACATTCTGGTCTAAAAGAATAATTTTTCTCCACACTGTTATTTTAAAAATTTCTTAAAGGATCTTTCAACCTCTTATTCCATAAAAAAACCTCAGAAGTTTTGGGTTGAGCAACTACCTACTTAATTCCAGCAAATTGAACGTGCAGCAAGAAAAGTATCTGACTACATCCAGTGCCATAATTTGATGTACGGATGCTGTGCCTGAGTTAAATATGCATCAAGGGAAGCGTGGCCAGCAGGGAAAGGGAGGTGATTCTCCCCCTTTACTCTGCTCTCATCTGACCTCACCTTGAGTACTGTGTGAAGCTCTAGAACCCCTAACACAAGGACACGAAGATGCCGCAGCAGCTCTGCTATGAGGACAGGCTATGAGAGTTGGGGCTCTGCAGCCTGGAGAAAAGAAGGCTTCAAGGAGACCTTGGAGTAGCCTTCCAGTATCTGAAAGGGGCTACAGGAGGGCTGGGGAGGGACTATTCACAGGGTCTTGTAATGACAGGATGAGAAGGGATGGGTTTAAACTGGCAGAGGGGAGATTGAAACTGGATGTTAGGAGGGTGACAGTGGTGAAACACTGGAACAGGCTTCTCAGGAAGGTTGTGGCTGCTCCCTCCCTGGAGGTGTTCAAGGCCAGGTTGGATGAGGCCTTGAGCAACCTGTTCTAGTGGGGGATGTCCCTGCCTATGGCCAGAGGTTAGAACTGGATAATATTTGAGGTCCCTTCCTACCTAAGCCATTCTATGATTCTATGACCGCACTGCTTTGGCTATCCTCTAAACTTACAGGGGATTTGTTTTACACATTGGGAAAAAAAAATTAATATAAAAACAATCTTAGGAAGAAGATGCCATGAGGAAACAGTTTTCCTTTTTTTTTCCCATTCACTGCACATGCATTTTGACAAAGATGACACATTTTAGATGGATAAGAACAATTTCCCATCATCAGGGAAGCCTAAACAACCCCTGACTGCTCATATCGTCATCTCGTAGGCTCCTATGAAATTGCAGTTATTTGTTCAAAACAAAACGATGAGGCCTGTGATATAATAGAGCAATTTAAGCAGTGAAGAATACAACACCTGTAATTCAATTTCATGGCAGCTGGTTTCACAACATGTTTCTATAACACTGTTATGGTATAGGAAACTTCTCTCCGAGTGCAGCAATTCTTCTTTAAGTAAGCCAGGCTCTCCTGAGAGAAGTGGGATTTAAGTAGACAGATATTATAGACAATAAGCAATTTGTATCTCCATGCCAGCCCTTTCAGTTCCATTTCCAGTTAGTTGCCACTCTTCCGAAGGTTTATATTTTAGTGAATATTTCACACTGAGAGGCTGTTGTCAGAAAAGGTAACAATAAAAGTCACCTGAGTTCTCTAACCTTGAGTAAGTTTCCAGGCAGAGGAACACAGAACAACTTCCCTTCCCATTCATCTTTGCTACAAGACTCACCATATACCAAAAAAAAAACAACAACAAAAAGCTGTAAATCCCAGGCATATGACCTTCCCAAAAAGTCAAGGAGGCAGCAAGAGGAAGATGGAGATATCAATAATGACCAGTCAATGCAGCAAGCACAGCAAAAGCATTCTCTCAAAAGAAGAAATCTAGGATTAGCTCAAAAACCTGCAGCTGATCTCCATCCAACAGTGAATATTTCTCATTGTATGTGGCAAAGGATGAGACCATTTGCTGTCTTACTGGAAAGTATTTTAGAGTACAAATCCATGCAGGTATCAAAATTAAGGTCTGTAAAGAGTATCATAGAATCAGTCAGGGTTGGAAGGGATCACAAGGATCATCTAGTTCCAACCCCCTTGCCATGCCCAAGGACACCCTACCCTAGATCAGGCTGCCCACAGCCTCATCCAGCCTGGCTGCAAACACCTCCAGGGATGTGGCCCCAACCACCTCCCTGGGCAACCCATTCCAGGCTCTCACCACTCTCATGGTGAAGAGCTTCCTCCTCACATCCAATCTGAATAATGTTGATAATGAATCTGAGTAACATTGATATTCTCTCTCATTCAGCACCAAACCATGCTAGCATGTCCACTTAATATATTGAAATTAGGAAGACATCATGCAGCCAATTAAGAATCTCCATCCCGGTGTGATCAAAGCAGTCGTTTTACAACATTCTTGCAATGGTACACACTACCTCTGAAGATGAAAATGTTACCATCTCTCCACCTTTCTGTTCCTCATATGCCTCTTTCCTCCGCACCAGAGAAGGAGCAGATATTTAGATGAAGGAACCATGCCAGGCTGAAATTCCTGCCCAACTACAGTCATCAACATAGAACTGCCTGAGTTTCCCCTATGAGAAAGCAGCCACTTGCCATGAGCTGTATCTGGTGGAAAGTGCCAAGGGCATGCACCTCTAACTTTTATGAGATGGATGTGCAACAGGGTCAGGCATCTCAGCTGTAGGTTGGAGAAATGCCCCTCTACTCATTGTAAGAATATTCCTACTGATGAAATGTGCATCTGTTCATAAACCATATCTGCTTGAACCTTACTTCAGAAGAACAAGTGACCAATTATGTGCTACCAACTCTAGCCCCAAAACAAAAAAACATTTTAATCACAAATGGGTTAGTGGCTCCTTCCTGAATTTCATGTCTGTTTATACACTTATAATATTTCATATAATTTCAAACAGAAAAGCTACTGCCTTGAGCATCAACAATTCAATTCTGAGATTCTTCATCAACCACCATTCCACCTACATTGATATTCCCCATAAGAACATGAAACAGCTAAAAATATCTGAACTCTTTGAGTGCGCTACTATGAAGAACTCTGAGAATGGCTCTTCACTTCTTCCTGCTTAATTTCTCCATAGCTAGGCATCAAAACAATCTGACATGTTGGAAATACAAGACCTCCATCTGCTTGCCCAATCCAGGAAAACCTTGAATAAGCTAATAAAAGTTGCTGTGCCAACCTGCATGATCAGGGAGCAAAAATTAAGCAACTTTGTATTTAATTAGCTACCCACGAGGTAGTAATAATTTCCAGAAGTATATACATAGCAAATAAGAGTCAACTGAACTCATTTCATCCCTCTCTAACCCTTGATTTTTGTTGCTTCTACAGGCTGCATCTGGTTGCACATCAAAGCTTTCGTAGGGTTGTTCTTTACACTCAACAGGAAGCTCATAGCTTTTTCATCTAAAGATATTCAGTCTGTGTTCATCAGTGACTTCTTCCCACAGCCCGTTAATTAGCTCGGCATGCTACCCACTATTAGAAATGCAAAGAAAACTACAAACGAGCGGGACTGTGCTCTGCTTCTAACAAAACAAGACTGACACAATTGGCACCTTCCAAGGCTCATGATACAAAATACTGAGCAGGGCTAAAGCTGGGCGTCTTGGGGAGGAAAATGCAATTTCAAAGAGGTAAGTCTTTGGAAGTTCCAACAACACCCCTGGTGTCTAATTTTGGTAGTGAAATATACATAGAATCATAAAATCAGGCAGGGTTGGAAGGGATCACAAGGATTATCTAGTCCCAACCCCCCTGCCATGCCCAGGGACACCCTACCCTACATCAGGCTGGCCACAGCCTCATCCAGCCTGGATGCAAACACCTCCATGGATATGGCCCCAACCACCCCCCTGGGCAACCCATTCCAGGGTCTTACCACTCTCATGCTGAACAACTTTCTCCTCACGTCCAATCTGAATCTCCACACCTCCAGCTTTGCTCCATTCCCCCAGTCCTGTCACTACTTGATAGCCTAAAACGTCCCTCCCCAGCTTTTTCGTAGGCCCCCTTCAGATACTGGATGGCCACAATGAAGTCATCTCGGAGCCTCCTCTTCTCCAAACTGACCAGTCCCAACTCTTTCAGTCTGTCCTGATAGGAGAGGTGCTCCAGCCCTCTGATCATCCTTATACGTTCTCAGAGCACAGGAAAAGAGCATGGTGTTCACCAGGAGCTCAGAACCTGGGGCTGTTCTGCTTGAGGTGGGGCTCATTGTGCTCACCCTTGTGCACCTACAAGACAGTCATCTATTCAAGATTATTACTGAGCCTCCTTTTGGAGCAAATGGAGAAAGAACACCATGTCTGGTGTGCATTCATCATCTCCTAAGGCAGAAGTCTAAGAAAGGGACATGGTTGTATCTGGAGGTGCCTTTATTTCCAACATCTGCAGAGGAAACGTCAAACGAAAAAAAAGTCTAGAGGCAGCTTTTGTTGGCTAAAGGTAAGCTAAATTTAATACTACTGCAAACTTCTCAGTGAACCTGAGATGACTATGGATACTTCTACATCACAAATCTGCAGGTAGAAGAATCTGCAGGGATGCCACATCTCCCTTCAGGAATCACAATGACCATAGCTACCTTGGATTGCAACACAGTGTATGGTATAAAAAGAATTTGATTTTAAGTAGAGCTTTAAAATATTGATAGAATAACAACAAAAATAACACCCCAGAACTCCTGATGTTGTTTTTGGCAACCATGATTTAAAGACTCTCACCATGAAGCCCTGAGCACTATGAAGAAAAAGTATATAAAAAATACAGACTAGACCAAGGCATTTCTGATTTTGGTTGAGAAAAGGGAATGAATCCACAGCTTCAGCAACTGATAGAGCATTATACAAAATATGGCATTTACTGAATATTTCATCTTTTCGGGACTCTCAATCATTCAGCTGGTTGCAGTGTTAGTTCACTGTCAGGCCTGATGCTGATTAAAAATCTCTATCCCAGCCCAATTCCCCTCATCTCACTCCTATGGCATATTTGTCTTTTACAGCGAACCTTGGTGTCAACAGTTAATAGAGTTTATCCCTTCTTCTCGCAGAGTAAAGGACCTGACCTGAATAAGGCAGGGAATGGTGCTACCTTTTATTTCCACATCAGCTGTTTCAGTTGAAAGAGGGTTTATAGAAGGCAAAACCAACCCAGGCACCCTGCATTTTGAATTTTTTTGAAAGGACTTCTCAGGGCTTGATCCTTCTGTGTTGTCGCATCAACTCCTCTTTAAAGAGATGCGCCAGACAAAACTCCCTCCAAAGCCCAGCAGAGCTCTACCAGCACCACCAGGAGGTGGTGTACAAAGAGCAGCACCTCTCAAAACTGATTCAGTAGAAACAAAAAAATATTTACAGCTGTTGCCTTGCCAAAGAAAATAAAGGCATAAGCCTCCTACAACTAAAAAAAAAATAAAGAGATGAGTCAGGCTTTTTCTACACAAGCGTGGATTTCAAATTAGGAGCTCATAGGGTTTGTTCACTTAAAGCACTGTCTCAATTCATAAACAAAAGATTACTCCTCACACACACTCTGCTTAGAATAGAATAGAATAAAATAGAATAAAGCCAGGTTGGAAGAGACTTCCAAGGTCATCCAGTCCAACCTATCAGCCAGCCCTATTCAATGGCACTGAGTGTTCCATCAAGTCTTTTCTTGAACACCTTCCAGGATGGTAACTCTACCACCTTCCTGGGCAGCCCATTCCAACGCCAATCACTCTCTCTGTCATGAACTTCTTCCTAATATCCAGCCTATACCTCCCCCAGCACAACTTGAGACTGTGTCCCCTCTTTCTGTTGCTGGTTGCCTGGGAGAAGAGACCAACTCCCACTTGGCTACAACCTCTCTTTAGGTAGGTGTAGACAGCAATGAAGCCACCCAGAGCCTCCTCTTCTCCAGGCTAAACAACCCCAGCTCCCTCAGTCTCTCCACACAGTGCTTTGTGCTATTTCTGTTCTTGCACAAGGCTGAGAAGTAGGGCGTGTGGAGCGTGTGTGCTTTTTTGGGCTTGGGGAAGTTAAAGGTGGAAGCAACATGATGTACTTCATTTAGACTGGTAAGAGCAGGACAGACGCTGTCGTAGCATGCATCTGCACAGCATCTACCTTAGCTGGCCCTTCTTTCTAGAAAGTCAAGTCTGATAGCTATAACAATAACATGGAAAGCAGACAAAAAAAAAAAAAAAAAGAGTAGGAAAGGCTTAGCACAACCACATTACAGCTGGAGAATTGAGGGTCAGACAAGTTGTAACACCTGCCCAAGTGCTCTCCAGTAAGTACATGCTAGAGGTCTACACCAGAAGCAACCACCCGGAAACCTGCTTCAGTGCACAGCTCACAAGAGTATCCTGCTCCTTCAAGGTAATACCACAATTCTCTTTTCTTACATATTGAGAAAATGGCTTTAAAATTAACTCTTTGAATTCTCATACTGAAATAAATCTCATACTGAAATAAATCTTATACTGAAACAAAGCTCATACAATTCTTAGTTATGCAAGGATCCTCATAAAAAAAATATATATATTTTATACCTGTTGACCTGATACCTTTTGCAAACGCTTCATCATTATGAAGGAATCGTGGCCAGAGGAAATGTGTTACAGTTGAGACAGGCCCTGCATTAGATATTCAAATTCATCACCCAGATCAGCCTTCTCAACCTCTTATGTTTGATTAAGTCTCATCTCCTAAAACCTGATTAAATCTAGTCATCCTCTTTAAATTATTATTCCTCATTGGTCCAGTGCTGCTAAACGTTTCGAAATGTGACAGGAATCCAGTTTTAAACAAACCAGCTACAGAGTCTATAAAAATCATCTTTAGCAAGCTAGTAGTAATCTCTTTGATAGATTCAGCAGCAGCAGCAAGTGTAATGCAAGTCATGTACAGTAAGTGCTCACACCAGCAACAGATGGGCCACGTAGGACTGCAGGAGCCTGCAAGCCACTCAGGCAGCCAGTGACAGCACACACACATACACCAGGGTTTCAACAAATTCTGCTCTGTAACCACAAAAGCCCAGAAAACAAGGCCTAAAAGCCAAATGTTAAAAGGGAGGTAACACATCAGAAGTACAGCCACTTGCAAGAAGCTCCAAGGCTTGGGGGGCCAAAACTGACTGCAAGTGTGTCTCGGTTTAAGTCGCATTACTCCTGGATGTGCATCTCTAAAAATGAGGGGTTTATTAAAATATAAACTTCTTAATTCAACAGGTAAGCAAGATCCTAGCTGTCTTTCTAACACAAAAACATGATTTTCCCACATACAAGAAGGACATAGAACTGTTGGAGAGAGTCTAGAGAAGGCCACGAAGATGCTCAGAGGGCTGCAGCAGCTTTGGTATGAGGACAGGCTGAGAGAGCTGGGGCTCTGCAGCTTGGAGAAGGCTTCCAGGAGACCTATAGTAGCCTTCCAATATCTGAAGGGGCCTACAGGAGGGCTGGAGAGGGACTATTCACAAGGTCTTGTAATGACAGTGCGAGGGGGAATGGGTTTAAACTGGACATTAGGAGGAAGATCTTTCCAGTGAGGGTGGTGAGACACTGGAATGGGTTGCCCAGGGAGGTTGTGGCTGCTCCCTCCCTGGAGGTGTTCAAGGCCAGGCTGGATGAGAACTTTAGTGACCTGTTCTAGTGGGAGGTGTCCCTGCCTAGGGCGGGGGGTTGGAACTGGATCATCTTTGAGGTCCCTTCCAACCTAAGCCATTCTATGAATCTGTGATTCTATAATCACATGGCAACAGGAGGAAGCTAACACTGCCACTGCCTGCAATGCTGTCTATAGATTAAAGACCATCAAGTCTAATGTTATGTTATTTAAGGAACTTGGACCCCAAATTTGATTTTAGAAGCATAAATATTCTTTGGCAGGTGAGTTTGCATCCACTTAACTGAGGTGTTAGCATAAATAGGAAAGCTCCTGCCTCTACTCTCCCTGCACACAGCGTGGTCTCTCTCAGAAAATGCTGTGCTCATTTCAGCAAACTAATGAGAACCAGATGGCTTTTTTTTTTTTTTTCTCTTAACCATTGCCCTCCAGCTCATCTAGGACCACTCACACTTCTAAGCAATCCCATAACAAACATCAGGAATACAGAGAAAGATTTTTTGTCGTGGGTCAAAGTGGGATGCTAAACACAAGAAAACTCTCTTGAAAAACAGGTGTCCTCCAGTGGTTAGAATTGAGAATCATTTTGCAGCAAAGAAAACTCCTGATATGAAGTGCTGCCTTGCAAATTTAACCCCAAACACCATCCCTCTGCTTTGACCTATTAACGGCAATTATATAAATAGGCATATGCACAAATGTAAGTTTTTGTTTTGTTTAGGTTTTCTTTTTTTTTTCCAGTTGTTTATGTTCCTCAGCAATTGAGGAGTCTTTTGGGGGAAAAAAAATTATTAGCAGGTCACAGGAGACTGTCCTGTGTGCTGCTGAGCTGAGTTTCCTGTCTTCCAAAGGTAGCCTTTTTCAGCAACAGCAGTAAGGCGATGCAGGCAATCACCACTCATGTTGAATTGCCATCAAACCACTGATGTTTAGTAAATTAAAGGCCCTATGCCATCGGCCATGCTCAGAGCTGCTTTCAACCTGGGGATGTCCCCTTACAATTGTTTTAAAGGAGCTTCTTTGGTTTTTTTGGCTCGTTTGTTTTTTTCAACCTGGAAAATTGCAAGTGATTCCATTCAGCAAGCAAATAATAGAAAACCCATACGTGCCAGAGAACAAGAATCAGCAGCCTAGGGGGAAAAAAAATAAAATCAAGTGAGGACATGGATCTAGTGATAATAATAGCAGAGAAAAACTTGAAACAGACATATGAGGGCAACCTGCTGCACTCAGAGCCACTGCAATCCAGAACAGCAGTAGACTCTTTGTGAAAACAGTTTATATCACCTACTACATATCAGTTTGTCAGCCACAGCAGCAGAAAAAAACTTATTTTGCCTTGAAACACAGGTTTCCACTGTAAAACCCTGACTGACCATATCTTTCTTCTGCCCAATCCTCTCGTAAGTGCGAGCTCCTCAGCCTAACATGATGAAGCTCTGCAGCTTTGGCATCCTTAAGACTTAAGAAAGCAGATATGTCCTTGCTCACAGATCTGAAAAACTCTGTTTTGACCCTATATTGTGGACCTCTCACATATGGAGTCTTTCAGGGGGTGTACAGCACCAGAAGTTCCTCTAGGACAAACAGAAAAGCTCTCCACCTCGGCATAGTGCACATTTCTCTTTTGAACTGGAAATGCCCAAAAGAAAGCAAATTTGCTTCTGGAACACTTTAACAAGCACATTCATAAAATATTTTCTCAGAAAATTAAGTTTTTGTCTTCTTGACTTCTTTAGCACACCCAACACAGTAGTAAAGCAATCTCACGTTTCAGTGGGTTGGTGCATCTGTGAACCACAGGCTTTAGTTACAAGTTTTGGTCAAACCAAGCACAGCACCATCAACTTCACAACATCTCCTGCTGTCACAGGTACTCAGGGTGATGTCTCACAACAGGTCTACAAGAGACCTGAGCAAAGTCCCAGGCTTGGATTCCTTGTTACAGATGCATGGCTTTGTTTATTAGCCTGTAATTTGTTTATTCTCCTTTTCTACAGCAAAGCTCAAAAGGGACTGGCAAGACAGAAAATCCAATCTAAACAGGTTCCCTAAATACATTTATCCTGGGGCAGGCCCAATGGTTATTTGAGGATGGCAACTGGCACCTGTGGCCTTCAGAGCGGCATTTTTGGACACTGATGGAAGAGGACAGCTGGCTGGGCTGGCAGAGGTGCCACATTTGATTGATTGAGTGATCCCAGTGTCACAGACTTGTAGGTTGTCATTAATGGTCTGCGCTTCCTCCGAGCAGGAGGCACACACCATGTGGCAAAGCACCACTGCCGCACGAGCCGGGGTCGCTCCAAGAGCAGGGTCTTGCCTTTGTGCTCTCCTACCTCCCAAAGACACAGGGCTTTTATTTAAAGTTTGGTTTTTTTTTTGTCTACAAATAGGTATGACCTAAGTTTATTTTTACAGCCGCGGGGTGTAGGGCGCTGCAGCGCACAACTACTGAAGAGTCGTTTCCCTTTGCCTGAAAAAAATCCAGCAAAATTTATGGATAAACGAGTCATAAAACATTTTCTTCAGGCTATTTAATTCATCAACTAGCTGGACAGCAAATATGCTAGGATGTTAATTTAACCGAATTATTCCCCTCTCAATAAGGTAAATGTTAGATGAAGATCATTAGGCAGGCTGGCAACCCTGTCATCTTCCCTCTGCCAGATAAACCCACAATGTGAAGTAGCTGCTAAAGAGGCTCTGGCAATCCGAAAGGTTATCATCTGCACTTCTGCTGCCATCTCTCCTGCATTTTTGTGAGCCGGTTCGGGTTGGTTCTTTCACCCCTACAGTTAAAATTTCTTTTGTCTTTTAAGAAAAGGAAAGCTATGATTTCAAAAATCCAAAAAAAAAAAAAGGCACACGAAAATCCATCAATACGTTCGTAAGGAAAACAGAGCCTCCTGCCTAAGTGCTGCTGCGTGTGTCACATCACAGCCAGGTACCCTGCTCCTGACATGCTACTGAGTTTATTTGACCATCGAGTAAAATAACTTCCACAAATTGTGTTAGTGTTTTTCCCCACGGGAAGTGCTATTACTTATAAGTAGATCTTGACCTTGCAAATAAACTCCATCCTGCCTTTGATAGTTAAANATTCCTCTGGGGGGAAAAAAAAAAACCAAACAAATTAATAAACAAAAAAACCCAAGAAACAACAACACACCTCAATAAAACAAACAAACAAGACAAAACCCCACAAATCAATTCCACAACCATCTCAAATTGTCAAACTGAGAAATCTTTATGATAAAAATATTTCTTTTTTTTTTTTTTTTTATCCTCTCAATTCGCTGCTCAACATGAAGCAAGCAAAAGCCTGAATAGAGGAGAACACTCCAAATCGTAATAAGGAAAAGGTAGGGAAACTCTGGCACAGACCTGGTTTCAGGTTGCTCCTGATTGCAGAAAAATACAAACACATTCAGATTGGATGTGAGGAGGAAGTTCTTCGCCATGAGAGTGGTGAGGCACTGGAATGGGTTGCCCAGGGAGGTGGTTGGGGCCACATCTCCCTGGAGGTGTTTAAGATCAGGCTGGATGAGGCTTTGTCCAGCCTAATCTAGGGTAGGGTGTCCCTGGGCATGGCAGGTGCATTGGAACTAGATAATCCTTGTGGTCCCTTCCAACCCTGACTGATTCCATGATTCTAATAAAATTACTACCTGATTTTATTTTTTTTTTTAACCTAGAAACTATAAAACAAAGCAAAATTGCAAATGAAACTATGATAGCATAACAGGGCAGTACTGGTGTTTTGCTGGTCCAAGAAACTGAAGGCAATAGGTGTTGAAAAGCACCCTAGGCTACCAGGTGGGAAAATGGATCTTATTTCAGTCTGATTTCTAGAAGTTTTCCTATGCCTTCTCTTTTAAAAGTCTGCTAAACTCCCGCAGCAAGGGCTACACTTTCCAAGGTACAATCACAGCAAAGGCTCCAGTACCAGCACACAGCTAGTTAATCAGTGTGTAGGAAGAGGTGGAAGGATAGAGGCTAAGTTAAACTAACTCCCTTTTTCTGGCATGCTTCATTCCAACTCGCTCTCCTCACTGTCACATGCGTTTCTAAATGCATGTAAAACACCATGGCTAACATCTGGATGGTTACTCATCTATGTTCTTTCCCAACGTTCAGAATTCTTCTATTTAATGTAGCAGAGCTAAAGCAGACATAGCTCTCCTCTGTTTACTTATCTTCATGAGGAAGCTATTGAAGCGTCTCAAAACTCTCACCCCTCTGGGTCCCGAGCAGGCTGGCACACACCTCTGCTGCTTCTTGTTCCATTTTCGTTCAATTTGGCCTGCATTATGATGTTCTTGTTTCACTTCTGAGCCGGCGACTGTTGAAAGTCTGCCTCTTCCACGTGGATAGTGCTTTTGTAGAAAAGCTAATAAAATTCATTCAGCAGCTCTTAAAAGTCTCCTCGCATAGAAAGGCAGGTGGGGAAAGCAGTCTTTCAAAGCTTTGAAGCTATATACCAAAACATCTGTTCGAGTTTCAAGGAGTTTACAGCCCAGTTCCCAGAGCTCCTATCAGTAAACTGAAGAATTCTTCAGAGCTCTGGTACAGCTATTTTCAAATGTCTTACTGCAATCAAACACAGAGTCTTGAGCTCAAATACAAAATGTAATACTCCTTTTCCCCCTCTCCATGGTTCCAGTGCTCTTTATCTAATTCTTCCAGCAGTTGTTCCCATAAAACCCATTACAATTTTCCAGCAAGGCAGCTTTGGATTTCTTCAGTATTAGAGATTTCAGTTGGAAAGCTGAGGGTCAACTTGCATGTTAGACAACATATCACACAGCACTAAATACTAAGCATCAACAGAGTCACCCTAATTTTTTAATACCTATGAAATTTTCAAGAACATACACACGAAACCACATTAAAAACAGGAATCGTTGATGAGCCAAACAGTTCATTGAATTAAACGTTCTGGACTGTCACAGATACTGTTTGACCTGGGATAGATATAATAGGACACAAATATCCTGATCCTTTCCCAGCATAATCCCAAACTGTGGCCCAAAGGACTTCCTGAGCCAGCAGAAGTTGTTTTACATGAGAGAACCACCAATGCATTTTCCCAATTCTGCATTCTGAACCCACAGAAACTTTGAGTAATCAGATTATCTTGCATGGAGATCTCCATAGCCAGGTTCTCTGTGAAGAATAATCTTCTGTGTAATTTTGATGTCACCTCAAGGGTTGTGTTTTGGTTTTTGTTTTCCGGTTCTTCTATTATTAAAAAAAAAAATATTTAAAAAAATATTAGCAGACCTTGGCCTTCATCCCCTCACTCTGTTATCTCTTTTCCAAATGTTTTTTTTCTATGTCCTAGACTGTTTGGTCATTTCATCCTTTTCTTTAAGCTTAAAGCTATTATCACCTACCTGCCAGAGTAGTCTGAAATTTGACTTCTCACTGACCAGAATAAAGAAATATGCAGCTACAGCATATCTGCAGGACAACTTCCTTCTCTAAAGTGATAAATTTTGAACATAGGTGGCAGAGAGACAGCACAGCTTCACCAACACACCAAAAATCCAATTCACAAGCAGCAACTCTTCCACAAGGACTACAATTACCTCTCATACCAGCATACCTAGCAGTATTTTCTGCAGTACCCCCCTCAAATTACTTCTGCTACGTGAGAAATTAATTCCAAATTCTCTCCTCTGACTTTTTCATCAAGGAACCTCTAGGATGAAAAAAAAAAAAAAAAAGACTCCACGGCCTTCATATTGCTGAGCTTGAAAGTTATCAGCAGCCATGGCTTTAAAAAACAAACCAACCAAAAACAAAAGCAAAAAGCTGATGGCTTTCTTTTAAAAGGCCATGAAACAGAAGTCAAAGCTTAAAAGATTCTCAGCTTAGCTGTCCTTTAAAGTTCCCCCTAGGTTTTTTCTCAGCAACCACTGAGAAAAGAACCTCATGCAGAAAATTTCAGTTTTATCTCTGGAGTGGGTGGAAAGGACTAAGAGGATGATTTATTGCTGGCCTGACCAAAGGAAGACTGGGAGGGGGTTTAACTTTTTATGGATACATCAGAGAAGTAAACACTCCTGGAGGCAAAATCTGGAGGATAGCATTGGCATAAAAACAAGAGGATGCAAGCCAGCTGTGAATAGACACATGCTAGAAGTCTATGAGGTTCTATACCAGTTGTGCAGTAGGAGAAGTCAGGGCAAAAAGTGTTTGCACTTCTAAAATGGAAGTGCTTATATGATGCAACTGCTTATGGTGGATCCAGTGACCCAGGAGGTCACTTCCCAAATACATATTCTCCTGCTAATGGGTCTGTGTGCACAGTTAGAAGAAAGAACAAGCAATAGCAAATGCTGTATGGAATCCTGGTGAATTGTCTGCATTTTGCCCAGGATTGCAAGAGAGACAGATTTTCATTTTGTGTGCACAAGCAGGGCTGATACAGTTTTATCAATAAAACCTACCAAGATACTCTTTTCTACCCCATATGAAGATGATCAAATCAGTACAGCTGAAAAGCACACAAGTATTTTTATTTTTTTTTTACGACTTCACAGCCAGGAAACACAGCTCCCTTCAAAATTTGGTTTCCTGCTGAAGTGGAAGAAACAGTAATCTTCAGTAAATGTAATTTTGCCCCCTTCAGGCTTTCACTAACTCCTGTGGCCAGAAGCTCAGCAGTCAGAGACACTGCTACTGAGGTTCTCTGAGGGAAAATTTAGAATTCTTCAGAAACAAACCAAGAACAATTATCCAAAATGATGTCTTCGAGCAAACCATATGTGGACCACACACCCCGCAGTGCCTCCAATCTCCTGCAGATCCATTTGTGTAGGCACTTCAGGTCATCTTGAACAAACACCAGCTATGGCAAAGAACATTCATTTATCCATGTCAGAGGCAGTGGATGTCAACATGACTTTCCCAGATCTTCAGTAGTCTTCATCCAGAGATGGAACAGGACACTCTGACACAACTCACCACTACATTCATATCAAGCCAGCTCCTTTTTGCTTTCTTAACCTACTTTGTCAGTCACACTTTTCTCTAACACTCTGTTGTGACGCGTTTACAGCATCTCATCTGTTGAAGCCTGCTGATCACTCAGTCCACGTTTGGCAGCCAGCAATGCTTTCCTTTTGTGTTTTTTTTTTCCATTTATCATATATAAAACACAGACCAAAAAAAAAAAAAAAAAGCTAAACAAGAAGCTCTCATGAATAAATCCCAATTTAGCTCTAATGCAAACACAGCACCATTTTCACAAACCCTATAAGGTGGAATTCCATTTTTAACGGACTGTGCAAAGCATTTCAGGAAGAAATCCATATCACTGCTTTTTTGAAGGAACTGGAATATTACAACATCAGCAGCAAGGCAACTAGCACTAGATATGAGAGATTTCTAAGACCAGAAAAAAAAAAAACAAACCACTGAACAACAACATCAGCTCATTGAATCTGCTCCCACCACACAGTCCAGTTTCCAACCACTACCTCTGCATTAAGCCCATATCTTCAGTCTGGCCAAAAGCCTCTGTCATGATCTGCAAACATCAAAAGGAATGCAATGTACCATCGACTCGGTAGCTGGGCCTTAATGTTACATCATCTTCCGCCACCCAGCAAAGTGTCTAACTTTTAATTCTGATTTGTCTGGCCTTAATTTTGAGCTGCTGGTTATTCATATGCCTTTCTCTACAAAATCAAAGGCCTGTTATCTGCCACAGCGATATGCAGAGAAGAGCAAAGCCCAGCTCTGCAATTCAGTCTGACAAAGGGAGATAAGTTTTCCTCGTCCAACCGGAGCAGCTTCTGAGGCTGGTGGAAAATCATCATGATTTTAATTCAGCTATGCTGATTTATAACCAGTAGGAAATGTGACCCCGGTAGCCTCAGCAGCAGTTTACAATGAGGTGCTAAGAAAAAAATGTCATTTTCGAGGATATTTATTAATAAAATGTAAAATGTAACGAAGCCGATGTCTAGCACTTACCTCACACTCCTTTTTCTCACCTATCCAGACTGTGCTCACAGAAGTGAAATGAAAGTTAATTCCCCTATTTATGCTCTGTTCAACATTTCTACGCTTCCCTACACCTGCAGTCAGCTGTATCTGAATGATGGCAACAGGATAAAGATGAAATAAATCAAAACAGTACAGAAATGTTCTTTGGGGTTTGGCTTTCTTTAAGTCTACAGATCAACAATCCCATCCCTTTGCTGCTTCTCCAGTCATCACAGTTCATGAACTGTGCTCTCTTACGAGCAAAGTGAGGTTTCTCAGCAGAGAAAACAGACTCTCTGCCTTAAACAGAAAACATTTACACAATCCTCTTGGCTCCTAGGATTCCTCACAGCAAGCACAGTTTTCTATTTAGAAATCTCCTCCCACATACACACCACACCAGGCTGTGTTGGTGGAATGGTTTAAAATACAGATCAGCTCCTTCTCTAAACAGTCCTGCCCTATCCTTCGCACTCTTCTTTTGAGACAGAAGAAATCGAGATGCTTATTTAAATTACACAGCACCATAAAACACTCTCTAGACTTTGTATTTTCAAACCAGCTTCTGGCCAGTACCTTGCAGCTAACAAGGTCAGTTTGCAGTGCTGTACAAATACTTAGCTGAAGTCAGAGCTGGAAAAACAATTGAAGCATTGGCAATTACAAAAGGAACTTTTAATAACTGTAGGTTTTATAGACCACACTACAGCACCTCAGGTTGGATGCCTGAGTGGCTGGAGCCGAGTGTGACACTTTCCTCTCTACAGGACAGGAACATCAAATGCTGCAGCGAGCAAACCCCAGTGTATTAGAACTGCTCACTGCAACAGCAACAAGCAATTGCAAAGGGCCTCTGTCAAGCCATGTGGCATTCTAATACTCTGTGTGCATGCACAAGCTGACCTGCTTGCGTTCCAGCAGGAGTTTTGAGCTGACTTCAAGTCACGCACTAGAGTTAAGAGCATGCAGAACTACACGGGAGTTGTTTTACAAAGGCAGCCAGCAGCGAGGTCTTCTTTTGTTAATATGGTCATTATATGAAAAAGATGTCAAATGCTAGCTTTTATGCCAGCTGAAGCTTCGTCTTGGGGAAAATGCTCTTTGAAAGTTGCAATCACTCCAGCTGCGCTGAAACCAAGTATTTAGACTAGGAAAATAATTTTAGTTTTTCCCTCTCTTTTTTCCCCTCCCTCCCCCTTCACACAAAGCCCAACTCTTTTCTTGCTACCACACAAGGCTTCCACCTCTCCATTTGCCAGCAGATGCCCAGCCCACCTAGGACACACAGTTCTTAGCAGACACCTAGACCAGTGTTTTGACTTCCATCCAAACCCCTTCTTGGAAATACCTTCCCTCCCAAACTCCCAGCAACAATTCCCTGTCCAACACTCACTTTCAATCCCAGCTCCCTACACCTGAAGCCCCTTCCCTCTACAGCTTCAATTTAGGCTACTGCCTGACCAAACACTCCCCTAGGAGACCAATCTTACACAGAGAGTTTTTAATTCCACAATGACCTAAAATGCTTTGATAACTGAAAAGCATCTAGGTGTGGATTATCTTATACCCAAATGAAACACATGGAGAGATATGGCCAGACTGCCTCAAGCATAACTTATCTTTAAAGCCAGTGTGACAATCAGAAGCAACAGTGCAATCAGAATCCCCTGTGGTTCCTCCATTAATAAGACACTTTGCCTACAGCAGCCATGGAAAATTGCATCAAGGTTTGCATGGCATTTCCTATTAGCTGCAGGAGCAATACTGAAGGTCAGAGCAAGAGCACTGCATTCTGCTTAAAGTTTTACTCACAGAGGCAGAAGATGAAGCCAACAAGTCAGTTTAGAAAAAGTGTAACGGAAGCTGCACAAGATGGACAAGATCTCCTGAGGTACTGGAGCAGACCAAGCAAGGTGAAGTGTATGTGGCAATAAAACCTGCAGCTCAAATATTACTCATAGCCATAAGCACTCAGATCCTCTTTCCTCCCCATTAAATCACACTTCCCTCCCACAGATGAGAGTTGTCAGGAGAGCTCTGCACCAGCCAGAGGAACAGACTGAGATGAGTGGGGAGAGATTAATTGAAAACTGAGAAAGAGGAGGATGCCCAAGATAGCAAGTGGCAGTTCTGCAGGGCAAACAGAGAAAAGAAACTATATTGAAAAAGCAGATTTACAGATTTGGGTGGCAAATGTCTAAAGTCACTGGGGCTTGGGACTGCCAACAGATTTCCTAATGAAAGAAGCAATGAGACTCTCATTTTTTACCTAGACTAGTCTTGCTTCTGGGGAGATTAGTTCCCTTCCCGTGGAGCCTCTGGCTTCCACAACACTGAAAACTAGAATTTTCTCTGGGCATCATTTCTCATCCATACAATGAGTGTAATGATGCCATGCCTAACTCCTGGGGTCTCTGAGCAGGCAGTACTGTGACAAACTATGCAAACATTACTCACATAAGGACAAAGGATACCAAGACAAGCAGAACAAGACTTTCAGGAGGCAGTTCCATTTTTAGCATCTTCAGAAGAAATTAAGTCATTCAATACTGAGACTAGAGCACCTCTTTTATTTTTTCTTTCTTTCTGTCTTCTAAAAAAGTCAAACAACTTCAAATTCCTGCCAAGAGAATGGTTCTCATTGGCTAAATGCCTGAAACTGCAAAACTTTTCATCCTAACACTCAAGTTTACCAGCACAGGTGATGAGACACATTAACTATGCTGGGTCATGTATCAGGAGTTGGGGAATTGTGCTACAACCTAGCAATATTGTGAAATATCATGGTAATATCAGTTACTTTCAGAGGCTGAGGAGTCATGTGAACTCAGAGATTTTGGACAAAAGGCCTAAAGTAAATGCCTATTGACTGAGTAATCAGTTTTGTCAGCAACTGGTATCCTAACTAGTGATATTCAACTCAAAATCAGTCTCTACAACTGGAGTGAGAAGGATGCTCCAACATACAAATGAGGCTAGAAACCCTACTGTGATGACAGCGTTACAAACACTCCCATCTGCTTAAAGAGAAGTGCTCATGAACCACACAAATGCTGGTTTTGCTGCAGGGGTACCTGTGAAATGAGAGATGATGACATATTTGGTAGCACTGGAAACAGAATTCACCAAGTTATTCAGGACTTCTGCTAGGTAGTTTCTTTCTCTAAAGAGAAATTACTTGATTGTGGATGTTGTATCTCTAAGAAGGAACATGCACCTCCATCCCCTCTCCAACTGCTTTGAAACGGTTCCTCCAGCTTAACCCAGAAGGGCCCCCACACACCACTTGAAACAACTGACATGAGGCTTTACAGGAGATAATTCCCCTCTTTTAAAGAGGGAATTGAATTAAACTCAGGACTCTAATCGTGTTAATAGCCCCACCTGACACTATAAATCACCAATGCAATGCTTTGTTCGTGCCCATAACTTACCGATAGTGCACCTTTCAGCAGAAGATTCCTTCCCCTTAAAAAGACATTTAATAGATTTGCACCCACTCTTCTTTTAAAACACACTGGCTCACACTGTCAGCTTTCCTAACGCTCCAGGCGCTGATTTCAAGTTTCATAATCAATTATATCACTTTGCTTCACGGCAGTAATTTGATTACTGCTTTTGGGGTGTGACAGGCATTTGTGAACATTTCTGCCTGTCTTCATTCGAAATTGCTAATCTTCCTTCCTTTCCTCCTCCCCACAAAACCTGTGCAAAATTGATAAAACAACATCAATAAATCAAGGCACTTGCATTTCCCCTGAAGTGACTATATTTCAGATTTCTTCTCTGAAACACAAACAAGGACATAGTTCATCTAGCTCAACAGCATGTCCAAAAGGGGCATAAAATGATGATGATGTTTTGTGGCATTTATTGCCAGTTTTGTTAATGTGACTGACTGCTTCTCCCGTGCAAGCTGTCTCTTCTAGATCACCCTATCTTTGAAATAATCACCACCACCACCTAACGTTTTGCAATAAATTGCTCCACGGCAATTGCTATGACAGAGCCCACACAGCAAAAAACAAAACTGCGAGAACTCAAGGGGGAAAAAAAAAATTAAAAGAAAAAAAAATCACATTTCTTTCTGACAAGTTCAGAATCCTTGCTGACCAACCTGTATACTGCAGTGCACTGCTGAAGCGCAGTAAATTTGAAATTGTTCATACGCTGCATCGGAGGAGTAAAGTTCAAACAAAAGCTGTCACTTGCTTCCCAACAAAGAAGTTTTAATGAGAGCAAGAATGGTAAGCAAGAATCATAGAATCACAGAATGGTCTGGACTCCAAAGGTCTAGTCCAACTCACCCTTCAGTCAGCAGGGACATCCTCTATTAGACCATGTATTCATCAAGTTCTAAGACAGGCCGTAGAAAGACGCACGCCCATCCCTCAATCTAGTGGACTTCATCAACCACACCTTTCTTAAGGGGACTTACATCCACTTAAATTCCCACAAACATCTGGAAAGGCTGCAAGTGATATACAGCCAGTATCACCTACTGAGTCTTCTTTCAGATCAACAGTTTTTGTGTTTCCCCCAAGCTTAAGTTGTTGGTTTCTGCAGAATCATAGAATGGTTTAGGTTGGAAGGGACCTCAAAGATCATCCAATTCCAACCCCCTGCCATAGGCAGGGACACCTCCCACTAGAACAGGTCGCTCAAGGCCTCATCTAACCTGGCCTTCAACACCTCTAGGGAGGGAGCAGCCACAACCTCCCTGGGCAACCTGTGCCCGTGTCTCACCACCCTCACTGTAAAGAACTTCCTCCTAACATCCAGTTTAAATCTCCCCTCTGCCAGTTTAAACCCATTCCCCCTTGTCTTGTTATTACAAGACCTTGTGAATAGTCCCTCCTTAGCCCTCCTGTAGGCCCCCTTCAGATACTGGAAGGCTACTATAAGGTCTTCTCCAGGCTGAAAAGCCCCAACTCTCTAAGCCTGTCCTCCTAGCAGAGCTGCTCTCTTCTTCAAACCCACAGAAACACAAAGCTTTCCAAAGACAGGCTGCGGGAATCACACAAACATTCTCTTAGATAAGGTTGAGCAAAACATATTTTCTTCTTTGATTCTCTCCCTTACACATACATTTTGAGGGAGATAAAACCCTGCATGTGTGTTATACACACTCAAGCCATGGAAGCTTACAGCAGGTGATCTATAACTAAAAGAGGTTCCTGTGAAGCAGATAACTCTGCTTATCTAGCATACCTGATTCAGAATATTTAGAAGTCATTTGTGATCCCTGGTTCCATAAAGTTTTCTTCTCTTCCTTAAACTATCTCAGTGCAATCAGTTTTGTTTGCCCCTGTTGGACAACCACGCTGACATAAGAACGTTCATTAAAATTTTAGCTGCAAACACGATGCAAGGTGCTAATTTACAGCTGCACAACAGAATGGCCATTCCTGAGAAAAAGGCAAATGGATCAGAACGATGAAAAGAATAATAAGTCAGCTTCTGAATCAGGACAAAACCAACAGCCTAAACAGTCATATTTAACCTTTATGAACAATTTATCCCATGGAAGAATAAAAGAATATATCGAGAGGTTGGTTGAGGCACCGTTCCTGGAGGTGTCTGAGGCCAGGCTGGATGAGGCTCTAGCCAACCTGATCTAGGGTAGGGTGTCCCTGCCCATGGCAGGGGCATTGGAACTAGATGATCCTTGTGATCCCTTTCAACCCTGACTGATTCTGTGATTCTAAGAGCCTGTTTGGTAGAAGGAACCAATGCTATGGGAAACATGCATTGTACGTCAGATGCATTTTCTTATGCAGAAGGAGTTGCATAATCTCTTCCAGGAGCTAAATCACACAAGGGGTCTGGAAAGTGTGAAGTAGCAAAACACAACCGACCAAAAAAAATGTCTTCAAAAAAAAGCAATATACATTCCTGGTATGCAGAATTCCTTCTCATCCATTTTACTCATTCCTTCTCATTCGTAGCTCTGTCACAAATTAGCTGCAATTTTCTTTTTCCCCCCAAGACAGAACCTGTGCCATGCAGACAAGCTCACAGACACTGAATTACTGAATCGTGCATGTAATCTATTTTTTCTTGCAGGTTATTTTCACATGAATTCCTTTTAACTAAGTTACAAAACCCGAGCTCTTTTACAATGCCACAGCAGAAGCAATCTGCTTTGCTCCTGCAGGTTCTGTTTACTGAGCTAATAGACATTCATAAATTAAAACACTAAAAGTTATTTCAAATTTACCATTAGTATTCTCACTTTAAGCTACATACATGAAGCTTACATGTTGCTTTTGCTCCAGATGGTAGATTCATGGCTGAAAAGAAACAGTGTGCACCTGACCTGTGTTACAAAGCTTCTCCTGTGCAGTCATCACAGGAACTATAGCAGAAGACTCACTTCACACTTTGCTGCTCTCTCACACCATCTATTTGCTCATGGTGCCTTTCAAATTGGGAAGACGTTGCAATTTTGTCTGTCTCAAGAAGTGAAGATTTTTTAAAAGCCCCAAACAACAACCACCACCAATCAAGCAGCTCATTCAAACAGTGATTGAATCAACATTATTGCACAAATTTATATCCCCACATCCCCATTTGCCAGCGTTACAGTTTGTGAAACAGAGAACAATTCAGTCTTTCAAAGGAAGCTAATAACCATCACAAGAGCTCCCACGGGTAACATTACTTAATCTGGAGTTTTGCCTTCTGGAGGAAAAAGGAAACAAGAAAAAAAAAATTAATAAACAAGGGACTTAGTAGAGGAGGAAAAAAAAGTTAAGTGCCAAAATTCAGACTCTTTTTGTCTTACAATCACAGATAGCTCCTCCCTGCCCCAAAAATATGAGGAATACTTCCTCAATGGCAATAGAAAGTAGAGACTTTGGAAAAAAAGCAGATCTTGGAGAGTGTGATCATAGAATGATATCAGACATCATTAGTGCTATCAGAAAGCACTGAAGAAGAAATTTGTTCATTTCTGCATTAGGCTCCCTGTGACTGTATTAAAACAGCAGCATTAAGGCATTGCACATTCCAGAGCATGTTCCCCATAACACACCTAACATGTGTGACCTCGTCCCTGCAAGAAATGTTGAGGCAGCTTGTTATTCCTCATCCTCCTCTGTCATCATTTTATAGCTTTCAAAGGTAACAGACTGCTGAAGAGAGCCACCAGCACAACATGGAGAGAGTATCTGCTACAGCAGATACACTGCAGACAAAGCCAACTTGAAAGGGTATTTCCAGGGGAGGAGAAGCAGAAGGCATTGCACACGCTTCATCCTGCAAGGTTCAACAAATCCCACAAACAGACTGTAATTACATGAAACTGCTTGGCAAAAGGAAAGATGAGAAAAAAAGAGGATACCTGCAAGTCTATAGTTCTCTTTGAAAAAGCAGCCTGCATTTTTTGGGAGAGTGAGGGGAAAGGGTTTGACTTTGGAGGATGTAGGGAAAGGAAGAAGGGAAGTAAGGATCAGAGAATCATAGAATCAGTCAGGGTTGGAAGGGACCACAAGGATCACCTAGTTCCAACCCCCCTGCCATTCCTAGGGATACCCTACCCTAGATCAGGCTGCCCACAGCCTCAGCCAGCCTGGATGCAAACACCTCCAGGGATGTGGCCCCAAACGCCTCCCTGGGCAACCCATTCCAGAGTCTCACCACTCTCATGGTGAAGAACTTCCTCCTCACACCCAGTTTGGATCTTCCCACCTTCAGCTTTGCTCCATTCCCCCTAGTCCTGTCACTACCTGAGAGCCTAAAAAGTCCCTCCCCAGCTTTTCTGTAGGCTCCCTTCAGATCCTGGAAGGCCACAATAAGGTCACCTGGGAGCTTCCTCTTCTCCAAACTGAACAGCCCCAACTCTTCCAGTCTGTCCTCATAGCAGAGGTGCTGCAGCCCTCTGATCATCCTTGTGGCCCTTCTCTGGACATGCTCCAGCATGTCCACATCCCTCTTGTAACAAGGGCTCCAGAACTGGATGCAGTACACCAGGTGTGGTCTCATCAGAGCAGAGCAGAGGGGGAGAATCACCTCACTCACCCTGCTGGCCACACTTCTCCTGATGCAGCCCAGGATGTTTCTCTTCTGACCAGCCAAGTGGCTTTGCTAAATACACAAAGTCTTCACAAGTGTAGAGATAATAATTTAAAACTTGGCAAGTAAAATCTGCACCGTACTGGCAGAAGAGTGAAGCTCATCTGGAGACCATGCACAATGCTCTAATTGCACTGATTTTTCAGAGCTGACCCATAAAAACAAGAGCAGTGATTGACAGATGTGATTAAAGTCTCTCACTAACTTTTTGGGGAACAAAATGCCAATTTGCATTTGGAAGGTACTCCAAACTGTTCTAAGAGTCCTGTAGAATAACCAGATGTTTTCTCAACTGCCCACATAACAGGCTAAAGCCTCCATGAGGTAACCAAGAAGAAACAAAAAGTCCATGTTTCTACCTACTATACCTTGCCCTCTTCTGACAGGGAATAACAATGGATTCACAGGTGCAAAGGCTCACATCTGCTTTACTTCAAAATCCATCCTCACTTTCACAGACTAACTGCAAAGGAAGACAGAGCCCAGTACCATGTACAGGACCCCACTAACCACACCATGGTCACACAGCCCAAGGCTGGGGACTTGCACCATTCAACAGCTTCAGGTTTTAAAGTGCCACATCCAGTACATGATGCATTGCTCATTCAAGACCGAAGCCTCCAGAGATGTTTCTCACTGGTGCCTTCAAATATAAATCACAAAAACAGGAAAATGGATCCTTCCACAATCCAAAACCTTTCGCCATTGGAGAGGAGATTAAAAAAAAAAAAAAAAAAAAAGTGCTACCTAAATCTGTCCAGAAGTTTCTGGCAGAAACGTGTTTCAACATGATCACTGCTTCACAGAACCAAGCAGCAGCCTTCCCAGCTGAGCACCCATCCATCTCCACAGCACTGTTCGGGAGCTCCCTCTGCAAATTATTCATCAACCCTAAGGTCTCACCTCTGCAACCAGAATTCGGGATCACAAAAGTGTAGTTAGTGAACAAAACACTCTCTGTGAGCTAACACCAACAGCCTCTCAGCTGTGGCAGAAAGCTAGATGCAGCACAATTCCTGTCTTCATTCACACATCCTAGGCTGACTGCAGTGATTTCAAACACTTTCCTCCTTTTTTCTCTGCCACACGTAGCGTATCATTACCCCCCAAGAGGCCACTTTACACTTTGCTCTCCTGCCTCCTTGCTCCTGTTTTGTTGTAAAGTTATATAAATAATACTTAAATGGCTCTGCATCCTGTAGGGAAGTTGCTTAAAACATCACTCAGTTTTTTCTGAAAATGCTCATGCCACTGCAAACAAAAGTCACTGATTACACCTCAAACTTCACAGACTTTTTCAGCGTGGAAACCATCATTAAGCAAAAAAAAAAACCCACAAACTATATTTATTCAAATATGTGGGTTCATTTACCACCAAAACACTTCAGACAGTTGCAAAGATGACAGTAGCCTGTGACACCTGCTCTGCACCATTCTTGTGTTATTTCAGGAAACTCAAAAGACACCTCCTGAAAAAAAAAAAAAATCAAATCACTGTGTCCTAATTAGAAGCTTCTGAACACAAACATCAATTGGGATGTACCAGTCCCACACATTAAATACTAATTCAGAAAGCAGGAAGCTCCTCTCACCACGTCCTTCAGATGAGAGGCTGTAGACTTAAAAACACCAGGTTTGAAACCCAAGCTGAAAACTCTGCTGTTTAATAATGAATCACAGCAGTTGCATTTGAGATGTTAGAGTTCCTCCAGTAATAAATAAAACCCTGACTGCAGCAAGACAGGTTCTGAGAAGCTCGCTCACAGTCACCGAGCCTTACAGAACAGGATTTTTTGCTCTTGATGCCAACACAGAAGTGATAAAACCTTTTTTCTTCACACAGAAAAGGGGTATCACAGAAAAGGGGTATAACTGCATTAAAGGCACCACATTTCCTTTCCAGGGGTGACACTGTCTTCTAGTCCAGTGATCAAATACACAGACAGCTGTGAGCAGTCACATCAAAATACCTCAACTGCAACACCATTTCCATGCTCATTGTTGTTGCTACAATTACATCAACTGGGCATATTTAGATTTTCTGCTGCAAACTCTCAGCACTTGAAAGTACTTCACAGCCAAGGTCATTCCAAATAAGCCAAGTCCCACTGTGGGGCAAGCCAAAATGTATGGAGGGCAAACGAGCTCTGCAGAGCCTGTTACTCCCATCTGATCATTTAATACTGATTTGATTATTTATTATGGACATTAGACAGTCCAAAGTCCAAGTCCTGCAAGGCAGGGACTTGGATACTTATGTACAGAATAGTTATGCATACAGAGCAGCAGATGCGTAAACATGAGGACCATGAATAACTCGATTTGCAAAGGCACTTAGTGTTTTCATTTGTGCTGGAGTTTTGGTTTCTTTGTACACTTCTCTGCAAAATTGGAATGAGCTCGTCTCTAGGAATTAGAAACACAGAATCGTAGACTGCCAGGGGCTGGAAGGTACCTCCGAAGCTCATCCAGTTCAACCCCCCTGCCAAAGCAGGATCACCTATACCAGATCACACAGGAATGCATCCAGGCAGGTTTTGAATATCTCCAGAGAGGGAGACTCCACAACCCCCCTGGGCAGCCTGTTCCACTGTTCTGTCAACCTCAATATGAAAAAATTCCTCCTCAATGTTTAAATGAAACTTCCTTTGCTTCAGCTTCCATCCATTGCCCCTGGTCCTGTCATTGAGTATCACTGAGCAGAGCCTGGCTCCAGCATCCTGGCACTCACCCTTTACATATTTATAACCACTGATGAGGTCACCTCTCAGTCTCCTCTTCTCAGGCAGCAGAGCCCCCACCTCCCTCAGTCTCTCCTCATATGAGAGCTGTTCTATTCCCTTAATCATCTTTGTGGCTCTGGGCTGGACTCTCTCAAGCAGTTCTATGTCCCTCTTGAACTGGGGGGCCCAGAACTGGACACAGTACACCAACACCATTTGTGCTTCTAAATTACTAACGTAACCTTTTATGAGCAGATATTCAGTGATTCAAGATCAACAACTGGACATGATTCCTGCCTATATGCCACCAAAACCCAAAAAAAAACCCCAAAAAACCCAACACTTTGGGATTTTTTGACAGGATGTGTGATACAGGCAAGCAAAAGCATGCAGAAAGAGAAATGCCACACAAAACCCTTAAGAACGTCTCTTTTGCCTTGAAAGGATAAAGGCATCATCGTAACTGAGTTATTTCCCACACAGGCTGCCTTCAACAGGGTAGCTTTCAACCTCATTCGAATTGCCTTGTTACACTAATTGGCATTAAACACAGCAAGCTGCCACAATAACGGCACAAGGAGAAAAGCCAAAAGGTGCAGGCTAGATAAGTCCCTCCTTCAACCTGCACAAAGCAGTTGTGCCTGCTGCGAGCTGAGGTGGCTGCTACATGAGATGTATTCTACGTCGGTAAGGAGGTGCCAGGATGACAACCTCAGTCTGGATGGAATTAGAGGAAGCCAGCAGCCTTGCAATGGAGCCTGCAGAGCTGTGCTGCAAGTAGGACTTCATGTGTTGCTCCACTACAATCCTTAGCTTTTATTGGCTTAGTGAAATTGAAAAAAAAACAAAAAAAAACCCTAAAACTTCCTTCTTCTTCTTTGAGAAAATAGTCTATTAGATAGACCTTACTTGATACACCCTACTTGTATAACATCTGAGGCCAGCTTGGGTTACTGAAGGAACATGAATCCTTTTGCCCTGCTTGCTAGACAGGTCTGCACTAGAGGGCTCATTTTATAGAATCATAGAATAGATTCAGTTGGAAAAGACCTCTAAGATCATCCAGACCAACCACCAAGCCAACCCCACCAGGGCCACTAAACCATTTCCTAAGTGCCATGGCCACAATTTCTTGAACACCCCCAGACATGGGGACTCTACCACCTCCCTGGGCAGCCTCTTCCAATCATTGACCATTCTTGCACCAAAGACATTTTTCCTCATCTCCAACCTAACCCTCCCCTGGCCCAATTTCAGGACATTTTCTCTCCTTCTATCGCCTGATTCTAGGGAGCAGAGCCCAACTCCCACCTCACTGCAGCCTCCTCGAGGGAGCCACAGAGAGCAATGAGCTCTTCTCCGGCCTCCTCCTCTCCACACCAAACACCCCCCAGCTCCCTCAGCTGTTCCCCCCCAAACCCTGCTCTCCAGACTCTTCCCCAGCCCTGCTGCCCTTCTCTGGACCTGCTCCATTAGGATGTTCACAGAAAGGGTTGTCAAGCCGAACAGGCTGCTCTGAGAGATGGTTGAAGCCCCATCCCTGTAGGTCTTTAACAGCCATGTAGATGTGGAGCTAAGCACAGCAGCAGACACGGCAGTGTTGGGCTCATGGCTGGGCTTGGGCTCAGTTGGAGTCAGCTGGTCCTTTCCAACCAAAACAATCCTATGAAAAGCCAAACACCAGGCCAGATGCCAGCTGAGTACCAGCTGGTACCTAAGCCTTGTTTCAAAGTAGTACTTCATGATCCGTTAGTCACTAAAACATTGCTAGACTAAGTTGAACAGGAGGAAACCAGGCCAGTTCCTCTCTTGAAAGTAACTGAGCTGCAATGTTCTGCTTTTCACTAGAACAATTACAGAGGCAGGACTCGAATCGTCATTTCAAGCCCTCTCCTTGTCCTGATGCAAAAGCATCAGAGCATTCCAGCTGAATGACTGTTGTTTACTCTTGAACTTTTAACTGAGAGGTAAGGCCCTGAAATATAATCAATGCTCACTTTTGAAACTCTACCATTTTAATTACCATTTCCAGACACCTTCTATCACACGCTTTATGTACAATCGATGCTGACCCCATAAAAAGCAAAGCACTCTCACATTTTGGAATACAAGAAGTTTGCTCTATAAGAAGGAAGCAATCAATTGCTGATCATCTAACCACCTCTGTGTACACATCTATCACTCTTCTGTTATTGCAGATTAGACATGATTATGTCCCAGGAAAGCAAAACTGCTACAAAAACCTTCATCTGATGTATTTAGTTTGAGAATTTATGTATATTCTTAGTTATGGTGATAGATGTTTGGTTGGTTTGGTTTTTGGGGGTTTGTTTGGTTGGGGTATTTGATTGGTTTTTGGTTGGTGTTTGGTTGGTATTTGGTTGTTGGTTTGTTGTGGTTTTTTTTTGTTTGTTTGTGGTTTGTTGTTGTTGATGTTATTGTTTTGGTTTGCTCTTTAAAAATAACCTACCCAAATATTTGTTCCCTATAAAGCAGCTGTGGGCAGGGGGGGGAGGGAAGGGTGAGGTAGGGGTGGGTGTGAAATCAGAATTAAATCGTGAAACATGAAAATTTGACCAATATGCTTTGACACTGCTTCCTTCTGAATCATTCTTAACATTCTGAGATCCAAATGAATGTTGACACCTCAAAGCACCATTGTGTGAGAGTTGTCACGTACTGAAAGGAAACTTCATATAGATGGTTTAGGTTGGAAGGGACCTCAAAGCTCATCAACTTCCAACCCCCTGCTATAGGCAGGGACACCTCCCACTAGAACAGATCATTCAAGGCCTCATCCAGCCTGGCCTGGAAACACCTCCAGGGAGGGAGCAGCCACAACCTCCCTGGGCAACCTGTGCCAGTGTCTCACCACCCTCACTGCAAAGAGCTTCCTCCTAATATCCCGTTTAAATCTCCCCTCTGCCAGTTTAAACCCATTCCCCCTCGTCCTGTCATTACAAGACCTTGTGAATAGTCCCTCCCCAGCCCTCCTGTAGGCCCCCTTCAGATATTGGAAGGCTGCTATAAAGTCTCCTTGAAGCCTTCTCTTCGCCAGGCTGCAAAGCCCCAACTCTCAGCCTGTCATCACAGCAGAGGTGCTGCAGCCCTCTGAGCACCTTGGTGGCCTCCTCTGGACTCTCACCCAACAGTTCCATATCCTGCTTCTGTTGGTGGCTCCAGAACTGCACACAGTACTCCAGGTACTCTGCTTTTAATACACTGTAGCAGACCATGCCAAAGTAGCTTGTCACTCCCAGATTTTTGGGTTGAGTGTTTCTTTTGCTTTGGTCACAGGTGTGGAGGGGTCAGTTCGTAATCTTCTAAAAGCTGGCACCTTACCAAGTATTATGAGAATTGGCTTTAAACAGGCACAATACTTCCCTTATTAGCTCATGTAAATAGGCATAAAAAGCCTTGAGAGAGATGTTTAGAGAAATGAGGTACTAAGGCATCAGTAACAAAATGCTAAAAAAATCTTACCTTAAATATATGTTCAAACTCACTAACATGGATGTGTTGGTGAGCATCGGTGGGTAAGTTAAATTGGTATATGAGGTATGCTGAGCTCAGCCATCCCTCTGCTGAAATCAGTAGGATTTACACTGGCCATGCAGAGAGGATATTAGTTAATATCGCTATGTTTGGGGCTAGAGAGTATAACACAGTAAGAACATGTTCAGCTTTTACTCTTTCCACAAAGGACCTAAAGAAATGTCAAGGATTAGCATTCTGTAATCATGTGCACAGATATCTTTGATGGTATGCTAAAGAGCATATTATTTATGTGTGAACCACAGATTTGCACAAATACGGGCAACTAAGTTTAGAAACAGAAAGGCTGCAACACTAAACTGAACACAGAAGTCACACAAAAATCAATGTGATTTTGGAAACAGAAACTACAGCACAGCATAAGATGATAGGCAACTCAGGGTTACAAAAGATGGGAGAGAGCTCTGCTTAGGCTGAAAATTACTTACCAAAAGACTTGTGCACAGCCAGTGAATCTTCAGGAATACAAGTTACTTCCATCTTCAGAACCAAAGCTGTAAATACAGGCACTGATATCCTCACAGCTAAACAGCTTAGGGACTCAGGAACTTCTGAGTGTCAATGATGCAGGCAAAAATCATGCAACTTTTTCTCCTGAAGTTACTCAGCATGGCACCTGGAGTTTTTAGTAAACTTATTTGCTCATCTCAAAGGAGTTATGCAGGTCAGAAGTAAAGCACTGAGATTAAAAGTTCTGTACTACATCCAAGCTGCTGGTTCTCCCAAGTAAATGATGTGAGGCAACACAGGCATAAGAAGCCAACTTTATGAACCTGAAGGGGTACCTGCACGCAAATATAGATGACCACAGGTGGTACTAAACATTAAGGCTAAAAATAAGATGAATGCAGAAATTGCTGGTGTGAATGTTGAAAAGATTCAAAACCTACAACCAAAAAAAGAGCTTTCAAACTACTGAGGTTTCTGTTAAGCATCCATCTAGGGTGCAAAGCAAAATCTTCTTCCTCAACAAGATGGATGGCAAGTCCTACCTCAAAGGACAACTTTAAAAAGAGAACAACATTCTCCTGTTATAATCTGTCAGTTACTCAACAATTTTAAAGGAGAGCTTCCATTTGAAAGGCCTCTAAAACATCAAAAATATTACATCCTTTTATCAGTTGGCTTATATTCTCCATAACTGCCAGGACCTTAAGGGTGTAAAAGTCTGTATGGCACCCACAAAGCAACTTTCATTACAAATACTTGGTCTCTTTGAAGCTCAAATGGTATCCAGCTGTGTTTGAAGTCCCTTCACTCCCTACTCCCTATCTCTACGATGTCAAGTACAGTCCAACCAAAGCAGAAGAAAAAGTACTTTCTCTTCCTAGGAGAAAAGAGAGGAAAAGGGAGAACACATGAGCAAGCTTCTTTGTGTGAAGGAAAAAAGTGGTGTTTGTGCTGCCTGATCCGTGGCCATTCACCAGTCCCTACTAGAAAAGGAGCAGAGTGTGAAGTAAATTCCAACTCTTTACCTTCTCCTCTTGCTACAGCAGTGAACCTTGCATGTTAATCCCTAGAATCCTCTTTGTTTAATAAATGCATTAAAGTCTATTGATTTTTAGTGACTATGAAAGGTCAAGTTAAAACAAAGTAGGGACACTTTGTAAAGCTGTAAAGGGGGAAAAAAGAAATCCTAATGAGAGTAAGGGCTGTAAAGGGTGGGGGGAAAGAAATCCTAATGAGAATAAGCAGTTACTGTGCAGATTGAAGAGAAATCTCAGCCAGTCATGTCCATCTCTCAGTTGCATGGATGTAAGCAGACAGTACCTCCACTTGGGTCAAAACTTCAAGCAATATTCTTTGTGGCCTTATCCTCAGTTTATATTTGTATACCCATTAGACAAATATTTTACCTCAAATATTTTTTAAGCCCAGGAGGGTCTTCTCTAATCCTTCATCCTGCTCAACAGAAACTGAAAGAAGACAGCCAAGAACTTCACCAGCCACCTTGCAGGGGAGAGAGGGATGAGAACTGATGACCTTCCACATACTTGGGTTATACCAAGTCAAAACACCATGCTACAGGTAATGGGCAGGCAAACGAGGAGTAAACACATGCTTCATTTTAAATAGCTGTGATTTGAAACCTCAGATGCCAGGTAATTTTCTGAGCACTCTCATTTTCTGTCTCAAACTTTCCTATCCCACCTAAACCTATCCACAATGAAAAATGATGCCGTTATTAGAGTCATGCTTAATTACTATTCGGTAATAAAGTTTATGAACCAACATTTTATCCAAGCCTGTGTATTGTCTTATTTTTATATATTCATAAATATGCAGAGCCATTAAGATTATTATTAATTGCAGCAGGATACAATTAGGTGGCTTTCAGCAACAGCAGTCTTTGAAACTGTTAATGTGTATTCACTGTTTTTCCAGTGCCTGTCTTCAATTATTTAGCTTTTAGAGGATCTGTTATGATATAATGAATGTTCTGCTTAAATACCATCGCTGCCTAAAAGAAAGGACACTGATCTATTACTAAATTAAGCTCAGGCATGTAGTGAGCTGTGCCATTTTGTAAAGGCTCCACCAGACTGATTACCTGTACAGGCTCACTCTGTTCACAGCGTCAGCAAGACACACAACTCTTTCAAATCATTCCTTTTTAATCTGTATCACAGACTTTTTACAGCATTAATCCTTAGTTTCCAAACCAATATATTTTAAAGGTCCAAACTTCCCTTACAACTTACACACTGGGTGGAAACAGCTGCTGATGTGCCTGCAGTGGGGACTGACTAGAAAACAACTAACATACTCCTCCAGAAGGGAAAACTCTTTGAAGGTCAGCAGCCTGACCCCACTGATATTTACTGCACTGACTTCACTAGCACCCACTTACAGGATGGTTCAGGCATCTCATTTTGGTAAGCAATGCCAGTCTTCATAATGGGCAGGATACTGTTACAGCTTGCAAGAACTGACATTAACTTTTAGCCTAAGTGGTAGATTTTACCTCTAAAATGATGGTTTGCTTTTGATTGCATGCCCTTAAATCATTTCAGTCTAAGCTGACCTCACTGCCATGCTGTGCTACTCTCTACCCCACGCTACTGCAGGTGTCCACACGTCCCTTACGAAGCCATTAGAGAATTGCAATGCTCATTTTGTCGAATTGTATTGTTATCCTCTTTATTCAGCTTGCTAATGGAGAGGCAACTCGAGGTGACAAGGAAAGCAAAACCACAGTCAGAAGGCAACACTGAGGGTGCCGAACTTAATGCTGAAGCCATCAGCACACAGAAGGGGACTGCTCCTCAGACATGACCCTAAAAAATGCAGTCACCAACCACGCACCAAACCAGCAGCAGCAATGCTCATGCTATCAGCCAAAGCGACTGTGTAGCACCCTGGCACTGGTGCTCAGAGTCCACTGACAGCACAGAAGGCAGACACGGATGTGGAATTTCAGGATGAAGGATTTGGGGAGCCCTGTATGTGTACAGCAGGAGCCTTAGTGTGGTATTCACTCTGACTTGAGATGTTTGGGTTTTTTTCACAAGTACCTGAAAGAGATCCTCAATTACTATGGACCTGCAAAGGCCAGTGCCAACCACTATGCAAATCTGCAAAGCCCTCACCTTTTCTGTCCCTCAGAACGGGTGTCCTTGCTTCTGCAGACGTATGAATAAACAGTTGCAAGGGAGAAGAAAGAACCTGTGCTCCCTGACAATGCAAAGGAGCTAGAAATTATCCTCAGAATTATCCCTTTGCAATAAGAACAGAGGCAGTGGTAAACAGACCTGATGAGCAGAACACTGCAGTGGCTTAATATGATAACTCTGCCAGCTGGACACACTTCAAAATTGCTTTTAAAAAAAACTTCTTTTTTTTTTTTTTTTGTCTTGTGGCAGTTTGGGGGTTTTGTATGTGCAACAAGCACATACAAGAAGATAGATAAACTAAGTTTTAAAAGGAAACTCTCAAAGCTATTCTAGGAAGGAAGGAAAAAAAAAGAGATAATCGTGTGCCAGCTACATGGCATAATCTGTTTCTAGAAGGTTCTCAGTGCTATAGAAAAGGAGGAGGTGCAAGATGATGGAAAGGTGTCAATGCTCTATTTCTATCTGTAAAAGGCTGGGAGAACTGCTGGAGCAGGCAGTGGTGCTGGCAAGGTGACCTCATTCCTTTGATCTCTTTAAGCAGTGATTTATGGCATGCAGGCAGCAAGCAAGCAGCACCCACCAGGCTGCCCTACCTCTGTGCAGCCCACACGAGGCAAACACAGCCGATGCACAGACCTCCCAACTCAGAGAGGCTATCAACTGCCAGCCAATATGGACCTGTTCTGCAAAACTCCTTCCACAGTGTATTTCATAGATGCCCTAGCACTCAGATCCTTACTTGTTTCCAGCTATTATCACACCAAGCTGGACTTCATCCAGCCAAAATGAGTGAGACGAATAAAAGCAGTGATTACTTAACAGGAGATGAGCCAGGATCCCTATTGCAACAGCTATTTTTACTGCACAATACAGAGCTACCAAATATACTTTCCATTTAATTATAACCTCACAGTTAACACAGCAGTTAACTACAAAGCTGACACAAAGAATTCACCAGCAGACAGGATTTTAATAAAAAAAGTACAAACTTAATACAAAACTCTTGAAATACTTTGAGAATCACGGACCTGCTAGGTAAGAGGCTAATGTTACTAGAACTTCACACTGGCATATGAAAATTTCAGCACATTAGAAAAAAAACAAAGTTAGGACTGCATGCTTTGACCAAATCCTAGTGAATTGGTTTGGAAAATCAGAAAAATTAAAGCTGAGATCCATTAATAAGACAGCAAGTGAATGCAAACATAATTTCTGCTGATTCAATTTTTAAAACCTACAAAAGACCTACAAGACCAACATAGAATCATAGAATAATAAATGAGCCAACAGTGTGTGCATGTGGCCCAGACAGCAACTGTGTCCTGGGCTGCATTAAGAGCAGTGTGGGCAGCAGGGCAAGGGAGGGGATTCTGCCCCTTTACTCTGCTCTTGTCAGACCCCACCTGGAGTACTGTGTGCACTTCTGGAGCCCCCAACACAAGAAGGACATGGAACTGTTGGAGAAAGTCCAGAGGAGGACCACAAAGATGCTCAGAGGGCTGCAGCAGCTCTGATACGAGGACAGGCTGAGAGAGTTGGGGCTTTTCAGCCTGGAAAAGAGAAGGCTTCAAGGAGACCTTATAGCAACCTTCCAGTATCTGAAGGGGGCCTGCAGGAGGGCTGGGGAGGGACTATTCACGAGGTCTTGTAATAACAGGACGAGGGGCAATGGGTTTAAACTGGCAGAGGGGAGATTTAAATGGGATGTTAGAATGAAGTTCTTCACAGCGAGGGTGGTGAGACACTGGAACAGGTTGCCCAGGGAGGCTGTGGCTGCTCCCTCCTTGGGAGGTTGGATGAGGCCTTGAGCAACCTGTTCTAGTGGGAGGTGTCCCTGCCTATGGCAGGGGTTTGGAACTGGATGATCTTTGAAGCCACTTCCAACCTAAACCATTCTATGATTCTAAGACTACCAACCAAGACATACTTTAAAGAACGCAACTGAACGCAGAAGTTGTTACTGTTCAGATTCACAGGGCTTTACTATGAAAATAATCAATGAGAAATCAGATTAAAGCTGCTTTCCACATTCATTGTGTGATTTGGTTGAGAAGCCAACAAAATTAAATCCCTCCCAACACAGTAACATGACATAAATGTTGTATTTTCCAGATCACAAAACAGTGCATTCCAAGATACCAGTCAAAACCCAGCATCAAACTTGCATTGCAATTCAATGAAGCATTATTAAATTAGACTCAACTATGGGACGAGAGCCTCTGTCCTGTAATACTGGCTCTGGGAAATTAGCCAGACTGATTACTGTTATAAGAAATCTTTCTTTTGGCTTCAGACCGCTGATGTCAGCTCCTTCCAATTTGAAAAAGGATGCAAGTTAGACTACAAATAAGAGCACAAGCTGAAGGATTACAGCAAGGTAGGAATAAATGAAAAATAAAGCTCCCAATACTCTAGTAGAAGTCCACAGAAGTTTTTCACGAGGCAATTAAGTATCTCAGAAGATTCAAACGAAGAGTAAATTTTGGTATCCATCTTTGGGTACCAGCAGAGGACAGGCATCATGGCCAGAGTGGCTAACCATAGCCAACAAGGCAATAAATCCTAACCCAGACCCAAAACTGATTCTCCTTTGCCTCACTGTGGAGCAAAAGCACAAATACTACAGACGTGGGGAGCCAGCAGCCAGAAACAGCACACCTCTCAAAGATACACCACCTAGCAGCTAAGACAAATTGAGAAACATCATCCTGACCTCTCTTGGCAAACAAAGGAAATCAGGTTCTTTAGGTCCCAGACCAGCAACCAGCTCTCCACTGGTGGAGCACAAAGACTAAAGCAGTGACTGAGCAACTTTCCCAGTGCACAGGGACACAGCTGCTTGCTTCAGACTGCAGGAGTAGTTTGTGCTGAGAGGATACTCTGAAGTTTATAAAGAGGCTGATGCTTCCCTCTCTCCCTGCCCTGCAGCCCAAGATTTGGGATTTTGCTTTCTCTGATTCTAATAGCATTGAATTAAGATACAAGTTCTGGCTGGCAGCCTTGACTGACCTTTTTAAAGGCCCGAAATAGATTTAAGCTCAAAGTCCCTGGCAAAGGAAGGCTGGCACACTTCCTTCACACCACTGAACAGGGTTTGGTCCCAGCGACACTCCCCCACAGACCAGATAGGATGAAAAGGGCAAGTCTCTTACAATATGGCTCTGACTTTGAAATTCAGATGACAGGGCTTCTGGACATATGGTACCTGACAGCTCTGTAACACAGCAGCTCTGGTCACCCCTTGAAAAATTAATCAAAGTTTCCAGAAAGACATGCTTTACCAACTCTGCCTTCAAAACTTTGCTGAAGGGGTCCGTGGGTTCCAGCAACCAGCCCCTTTAGAGGCAGCAGATAGATTGAAGCAGACATGGCAGCTCCTGCAGCCCGGAGCTACCAAAGTGAGTTTCCCCATCCTTTCTTGTTTTTAAACTGTATAATTAAATAGAAGGCATCGAATTCAGCCATGGAGGAAATAGCATCCAGAACATACAGCTGAGCATAGAATAATCACTCGCAAAAAAAATGCAGCTCCTCTGAAAAAAAAGTAGCACAAAGGGGTTAGCCAACTCTTTTAGAAGTCAGGAGGAGGGAGAGATGATAATATCATGGTTTAAATATTACCCGAGGAAAGCTTGAAGCTGCCCCATGCACCCAAGCCAAGCTGTGACCAGTCTGGGTTTCACATGGCAGTACTGTGCCAGTCAGACCCCCATGTGGCACTCCACCTCTGCTCCGCTGCTGCATCCATTTACTGAACATCAAATATTCAGGGGAACATAAAACATTTAGGTGAATCAGTACATTGTGCAGCCCTGTGCAAACCGGCTCCAGGGATTTCTCATCTTCTGACTGTCAGTTGAAAGCATGCGGGAAGAAGAAGGTGGCCAAAGAAAGAAAGCAAGACACCAAGGTCTTGGACTGCTGTTGGAATGAGCAGAATGTCCTGAGCATGATGTCCCTCTCCCAGCTCAGACCACAGGAGCGGGGCACTCACCATGCCAGAGATTACTCCGAGCACCTTCCCCTCTGTAACCCTGATTGTAGCAATTGCAGTCAGACAAGTGGAGAATTAACACACCTATTTCACAGACCAAAGCATACCGGAGCTGAATGGGAAAACTACCATGCAATAAAAGCAGGATGTTTGTTTACCTTGAGCCTGACATCTCACTTTTACTGTGCAATCTTCCACTTTACTAACCCAAATCAAGTGCTGGGGAAGCCCTAAAGGAAACCTGCAAGGAAAGCACTTGAAAACCATCATACACCACTAACAGAATAAATTCCCTACCACTTCAGGAGGAGATGAAAAGGGGCAAATATAATGGGAACTCACTGTTTCACACCAGCTCATGAAACATCCAGCTGTGTCAGGGAGAAAGGACTGTGCAGCTGCATGGGGAACTTATAGGCACTACGATACCTGAATAAAAATCTATCACTTACAGGATTGCACTGTTTTGGCTATCCTTTAACTCGCTCTGGATTTAAATCACCCTTAAATCATCGTGTTATCACCTCAGAGCACAAACTTCAGTTCTTCTATACCTTACAGCAATGCCACGTGCAGACTGTACACATGCATCTTGTACCTCACTGGCTTCCAATCATAACTAAGGTTATTAGAGCAGCCCTTACTCAAAGGCTCAGGGTCACGCTGCACCAAGTCTTGTACAGCTTCTGTCCTGGGCAGCTCCCCAGCTCATCATCTGCTCCTGTCTGCATTTATCTTACTTCAACACAGGAAAACCAGTTCCTATCCCTGCATCTGTTGCAGCACTCAGCATGGCACTGGTACATAGCAGGTCCTCTAAGTGAGCAAAGTAGACCTAAGTTTTGAGTGAGTTTTGCTTTCAGAAAGTTTGGAGCTGAATGGGATCCATTAAAAAAACAGTGAGAAAAGACCTAGAGGGGACGGACTGGGAAAAAAATTATAAAATAGAGGGTATAAGAAAGGAGGATAATAAGACAAATGTAATTGAAGACAGTCTCTCAGAATGAGTAAAACCCATCTATAAAAAAGACTGTGTAAGGGTAAAAATGAAGTGTGATAGTCCTGTCACCTTTGGGGCTTTGAGGGATGAGTAATAAAAAGTCTTGGATTACAGATCATAGATAACAGGGCTGGATGGGACCTCAAGAGGTCATCTAGTCCATCTCCATGCCCCAAGGCAGGAGCAACTCTACAGATATTATTCCTGACAGATGTTTTTCTAACCTATTCTTAAAGACCCATATTGATGGAGGTGCCACAACCCCCCCATAAGCAATCTAATGCAGCATTTCATCCTTGAAACTTTTTGTCACTGAAGTAAATCTCACCTACTGCATTTGAAGCCCACTATCCATTATTTCTTCTCTCATCCCCATCCCCTATTCCCCCTGGACAAGGAGAAGAGTCTTCCCCTCTCTGCACAGCAGGAGAAAAATTCAGCAATGTCCTGAGTGACCCAGCCTTGGCCTTGTTTTAATTCTTGCCACTGCTGCTCCCATTACTCTATTTAGTTTATAACATCGATTTTTGGAATGGATACTGAATGAATGCTTCCATCAAGGTAACAGGACAGAAATTTGAACTGATCTGTCTCATCTACAAATGATTAATGTTGAAGATCCTCTCTTCCACCTAAAGATGAAGGAAGGGAGAACCACAACTCCACAGCGCTTGCATTTCTGTGTTGCTGTGCTTGCTGTTATGTTCAGCAATTCTCATCTTCTTAAACCTTCCCCTTTCATGCCACAAGCTCTTGTGCTAGCAGAAAATATTCAAACAGAGAAGAGGGGAAAAAAATAATCAAGTGTCTATCCACCGTGATTTCAAGTGGTAAGTCTCTTGATAATGACAGGGAAAAAAAGGCAAAGATGTTAGCTTGGTGCCAATGCTGATAGGCAAATTCCTGTGGATCCTTTGTATAGGATCTCTTCTTTGAGCTGCAATGTTATGGCATTAAGAATGGGTCAAGCAGGCTTTTGAGAGTAAAGAAGCAAGAGCTGGTGAAAGATATATTCTCTTAATAAACATGAAATCATAAACAGGAAATTATAAACCACTTCTCTCTAGATATTTATTTATACAAGACAGCAGCATTATGGGAATTAAAGCTATGGGGGTCTTTTTATTTGTACAGTTGGGAGGGGCTGTGCATTCAAATTCAAAGCAGTCAAATCTTCAGGCTGTTCTCCCCAAATACATGAACAATCATATTTCCTATAATGAGAATTCAGGGTTTTGCTTTATCACATCACTCTGACAGCTCAAGTATTTCTATAAACCACTAAATATCTTGGAATTCACATCAGTACAAACAGTACCATCAAGGATCTTCCTAGGAGTATTTCTGACTCAAACAGTTCTTTTTTTTTTTTAATTTTTTTATTTTCCTTATGAATCCAATGACCTGCTGTTTCCCCAATGCCAATTAAACATCCAAGAAAAGGGAAGAAGGGGGGACATCAAAGTTGTTACACGTCTCTTATGCCTTTCAGCCAAAAGCTTGCCCCCTTTTCCGAGCCTTTTATAGTCTAGGCAGATCCCAACTGCATTACCAGTCAAGGGAAGCTCTTGCCTAAGGAGCTGTCTGCCTAAACTCCTCAATTTATTAGAGCCTACAGACATCAGGGAGCAAACGGATGCAGTCAGCAAAGATGAGCTGCAGAAGAAATAAATCAAAAAGCATCCACTATACACACAAGCCTTGACTGTAGAATTCAAAACTATGCAAAACAAAGCACCCTGGTTAATTATTAATTAGACCACGTATCTCTTAAAAGCTATACATTCACTTTACCAATCTGAAGGTCACATCCAAGATGATACAGGCATTCAATCCCACAGCTCCAAAGCATACAATACCAAGTATCTCCCCTTCTGGGTCAGCTCCTTCCTCTGATCTCTGCATACTTCGACTTAGTGCAATTAGGAATACACATTTAGCAGGACTGAAATTAATGGTCCTACATAAAAGAAGTGCCTGGCTCAATAAGCAAACCAAATGCCAAGCTTCTTAGTAAAGAAAAAAATCACATTCACAGAGTCACAAAACATTAGAGGTTGGAAGGGACCTCCAGAGATGGAGTCCAATCCCCCTGCCAAAGCAGGATCTCCTAAGGTAGTTCGCACAGGAACGCATCCAGGTGGGTTTTGAAAGTCTCCAGAGAAGGAGGCTCCACAGCCTTTCTGGGTAGCCTGTTCCAGGGCTCCATCACCCTGAAGTTTCTCCTCATATTGAAGTGAAACTTTCTACGTTCAAGTTTGTACCTGTTGCTCCTTGCCTTATCGCTGTGCATCACTGAAAAGAGATTGGCCCCATCCACTTGACATCCACCCCTCAGCTATTTATAGACATTGGTGAGATCTCCTCTCAGTCCTCTCCAGACTAAAACGTGCCAGGTCCCTCAGTCTCTCTTCGTAGGGAAGATACTCAAGTCCCCAAATCATACCCATGGTGCTCCAATGGACTCTAAGTAGCAGGAATACAAAATACTTGAGTCTTGGCCCTTTGGGGTAGATTTCTAGAAGCAAGCTGCTCCTATTTGCCTGATCTAGGGTAGGGTGTCCCTGCCCATGGCAGCGGGGTTGGAACTGGATGATCCTTGTGGTCCCTTCTAACCCTGACTGATTCCATGATTCTATTTCAATAGTCAGACTTTCCAAGTAGTAACTCTACTTACATGCTCACCAGGTGCTAAGCTCTTAAAAAAGAAGTAGTGTAACAAGGAGTGGGTTAAGATGTGCTGCCACACCTGTGGTGTCTAAAGAGTGATCTTGTGTCTTATGAGAGAAACATAACAAACACAAAATGAAAACACAAACCCAAAACCCAACTGAACTTGTACTCTGGATTCTTTGGTTCAAAAAAGATTTCTTTCACTGATCCAAAACTTTGACGTTCTGCTCAGTGTTCTGCTGTTCCAGGAAAACTGAGAAAAAAAAATACAGTTGCCATAAAGAAACCTACAGATTGCATCCCACTCTGCTTACCAAAATTTTAAGTGAAGATTGAAAGGCTCAGAAATTAGATGTTATTAAAAAAAAAAAAAAAAATCACAAGGTTCCTGCTATGTTCTTCAAGTTTGGGTTTTTTTCCTGAATCAAGACTCATTTGGGTCAATTACATCTTTTACTTAACAAGCAGTCTGTCAATAATTAACAAAGCAAAGCAATACTAAAGGCTGTGGAACTCACAAAAAGCAACAAGAAATATGTTCCTGGGGTTTTGCAAAGCTAGATGAGAGATCAGTGTGCCAGAGGCACGAGTAATGGAAATGTACTTATATATAAATCTCCTTTCTTTGCTTGGATTATTTTAAAATGACTGCACTAGAGTGTATATTAACCTAGCCATCAACCTTCCTGCAGTCAGCTTGCTTTTTACAGTTTATTAGGAACACAACCACCACGGAATCACCAAGGGGTAGTTAATATCATTGTGCTCTTTCTTTGTTAAATACGCAGAAAGTTTATACTTAGAAACTGCACAAAAAGTCTGGCAATCAAATCTTCTGTCCTTGGCATCAAATACTCCAACCTTCGTGCCAGACATGACGGATGGGCAGACCTCTCTTGTTTTAAGCAGAGCAGCATATGCCTCGGCCAGAATTTCACAACCAAACAGTGGACAAACACCTGTGAACTGGAGCTGCTTTCTTCCCTTTCCTTGTTGAACTGACTTTTAAACTCACCTTTTTCAGAAGTTGGGGTCCGCACTGTGACTGGTTAAGCTACAACAGATCAGGAGTCACATAAAGAACACACTCCATATTTGCAAAAAAAAAAAAAAAAAAAAAGCCAACTATTATTATTCCTGCCTTACTTTCATGGAATCATAGAACTGTTTTGGTTGGAAAAGTCCTCTAAGAGGTTTTACTCATTTCTTCTTGCACTATCAAAAATCTCTGCTCAATACTGATGAAAAGTGCAGTTACGTTGCTGCACGTGTGACTACTGCACTTCATTTTGGCACAACGATGTTCCCTGTTGTAACTAGCAAAGATTCCTCTTTCCCAGAAAAGTATGATTGTGTGAATGGACGATATTCAAAACTGAGAGCTGAAAGAACTCATCTCTTTCTCTCCCAAAATGCTGCATTCCACATTTTCCTTAATTTTTCTACCCTACAGCACAGATAGCAGGATCTTGCTTCATGAGTGTATAGGGAAAGTTCAGCATTTAGCAGTGGTAAGAAAATTGGTTTAGATCCCTGAGGGGAGGTGCTATAGAAGTGCATTCAATATAGCTACAATTCAATCCAGTTTGCAGGAGCTGGGAAAAAAAAAACAAAACAACAAAAAACAAAAACAACAAAACACAAAGTGCTTTCAAAGCTGAAGTGAAAGCCAAGATTTGTATTTATGTGTTTTTGTGTGTATATCTATATGCATACATACACACACATACATGTACACACACTGCTTAAAACTTTAGGAAGTCAAATCTCTGTGCAGAGTGCTGGCCAGTAGGGACAGAGTTAGGATAAAGCAGTTTGTGCAAAGTATACTGAAGCATACACTACATGCAAAAGAATAGCTAAAGGAAAATGTGTGTACTATCAACACTTCTTTTCCCCTTGGAATAGAAATAAAACACAATCAAAGCAATTAAATATTTAACTTGAGAAGGGGGAAAAAAAAAAAAGAAAAAAAAATCTGTGCATAATCCTCTTCTGAGTTGCTATAATGAACACATTTGTTTTACTTTGACCAAGAGGAAAAAGTGAGGTTTTTTAAAATCCAAAATATGCACTGGGAGAAAAAAAAAAAAAAGATAAAAAGAAAAAAAAAATTAAAAAAGAAAAAAAAATTTNATTAGAATGCAAAGAAACAAATCTGCCTCACACAGTATTTTCCTTTAAAAAAGGGCACCCATGCTGTGTAATTATATAAAGGTAAACAACTCAGAAGGCTCATTGTAAATTGTACTGTATGCCAGGTGATTTGTCATGCTGCAGAGCTTCCAAAGGAGAGAGTCTGCAACATGTTGCTCTCCTCCTCTGTATCTCAGACTTTTGCATAATGCAAATTGTGGAGCAAGAAGGCTCAGTCCCCCCACTGAAATGATGCAACATCAATATTTTGTCTCTGGAAGTTTAGTATGCAGCGTGAAAATTCACTAGTTAAACCAAAAAACTCACAAGAAGTGGTTCAGACAAGCAAATTAAATATCTGCTCCTCTCTGACCTCCAGCATCTCGGGAAAATTGGGTGGATGAAAGAGCCCTGGGCACCACTGCCAGCAGATCTCCCTGAGTTCCTCAGCCTTGGCGGAATTATGGGGGCAACTTCACACATGGATGAACTGTTCCTGAACAATCTTTTTAATGTAGTAGACACAAACAGGCTTTCCTCCAATACCAGGAAAGCATGTCCCACGTGGTTGTTTCTTTTGAATACTATTTCTGCAGACAACCCAGCAACATTTCTGGATGAGAATTTCTCTCTAATAGCAGTGCAGGGGTCAGAGTTAGGTCTTGGGAGAAGACAGGTGTGGAGAGATTTAAGCAGCTATTTCCAGATCAGATTCTCTCAGATGCAATTCCATAGAAAAATAGGTGCATGTCTATGGGGTCCCCAGGAGCTGAAGATGCCAAAGACTCATTAGTTTGTGGGCCAGAACTTGAAATCAGGAGACAAATACCATGACAAAAGGGATCACTCCTTAAAGAAACTTTTGGTTATCTTAATCTGCAGAAGTTACACTGATGATAGCACTGTGTTGTGATGCAAGAGACAGAAAGGGAAGATGCATGGAATGATTCTCAAAGCTCTATGGTTGTGAACACGTTTGCCTCTGCTACATCTCTTAACAGGATAGGGAAAGCAACACAAACGTCAGCAGTGGCCAACTCAGCTCGCTGACACTGCTGCTCTTATGCGGAGATGTTCAGCATGAAAAATAAAGCCAGCTTGAGGTTGACTAATTGTCTCACCCCAAAGCTTACCAAGGATGAATGTAAGACTTTGAAGTCTGCTGAGCTAAGACCCTTCCAGGCTTCTCAGTTTAAATATTTCAACACATAGCGGCACGCATTTCCTCAGTGACAGAAATGGGGATAAGCACCTCCACCATCTTTTACATGTACCAGCTAAACACATACATTCCCTGCTTTCCAAATAAATTTGTATCAGACTTTGACCCCGGGAATCCAGGAAATGGCAGAATGGAAATAAAGTAAGAGGTTAACCTCTGACAGCCTTTGCTCTGAGATCAGAAGGAGCGCTGCCATAGGGAGCATCTCTGCTCGGCCCTTGAACTCCCAGCACTTTGCACTAAGATTTAGTGCCACGTGTACTCAGCAGTACATACATTGTTGCCAAAGTTTGTATTTTTAAATAAATAAAGGCCAGAAAGCAGAGGTTTCCTTAACTCTCCGGCAGCTTCAATGATGCAGTGCTGCATCCACCATGTAAGCAGTATTTCCAGAGCTTTAGCAATTGACATTTTGAGATAAAATGTCATGAATAGAATTTGTGAACCTCTCTCTGGTCATATACCCCCTTTTCTTCCCTTTGAATGTAAATCCTTACAAGTGTCAGGCCACTGCTTCAAACTATCCTCCCTGCCTCTTCTTTCCTCAAATTCGACATCGAAGACCAGAGGGACTCTAATGGCATCTTCAAAACCATTGTAAGTCTTACTGCAAGAGCTTTCCTTCTCCACTACTAGGCTAAACAATTATATGTCTTGTTCATTAAGTCCTGCAGCTGGAGTTGCTCTTGCCTAACAGTAGGACTCCTTGGTGGCTGTTTGCTGAGCTCCTACCTTCCCTTTTTCCAGCTCAGGACCACGACAGAAAGAAAAGAACAGAAAAGAAAAGAANTGAGTAGAAGATTCCTTCCCTATGTTGAGAAAACATCTGTGATGATTTATGGTCTTCTTTTCATATGATTTTGTGGCATAAGCAGCTCCAGAAAAAAAAAGGTACTAGAATGAGAGTCCTCCCAGCTCAATCAAGAAAAGAAAAAGAAAAGAAAAGAAAAGAAAAGAAAAGAAAAGATCACTGCCACCTGCTCAGGTCAGAGTATTTTGGCCTTCTACATTGTGCTAAATCTCAGAGTCCTTAAACTGGTCACTGTGACTTAGGGCTTACCTCACTTTTCCTTTTATCCCTTTCACAGGATTTCACAGGATGCTAAAGGATGGAAGGGACCCAAAGAGATCATCAAGTCTAACCCTCTCACCAGAGCAGGACCAAACCATCTAGCTCAGGTCACACAGAAACACATCCAGACAGGCCTTGAAAGTCTACAGAGAAGGAGACTCCACAACCACTCTGGGGAGCCTGGTCCAGTGCTCTGTGACCCCTACAGTAAAGAAGTTCCCCCTTGTATTGAAGTGCTGCAGCTTATATCCATTGCTCCTTGTCCTGTGTTCACCTTCATCAAATCTATCCCCATTTTCAATGCCCCAAGTCAGAAATGACAGGCAGCTAGAAGGCACAAAATGAAGTAACTTTCAGTGAACTTCTGTAGACTGCCTTTAATGTGAGCAGACACATAAACTATTTTGTCAACTTAAGCTAATTAGTATAAGCAGTTTAATGGTACCATCTGTGTGACTGGTTTCTCCACTGGCACATGGATTTATCAGTGGAACTGGAGGAGGACAGCCATTAATTCTATCACATTCTTCACAGAAGACAGCTACAGTGAACCCACCTCCTATAAAGTAGGTTTTGGATGCATTTTCTCTGGACAGAACTTTAGTTCCAGTATCCTCTTGCTTTTACCTGATGCACATATGCTGCTTTCCCATTCTACTCTACCTCATTTGCTACCTTATGTAGTGTGCCTTTCTAATTATATGGCTTTTCCTGAGAAGTCAATTGTTCCTCATCGAGCTGATGACCTACCAGAGAAGTCTGAACTGATTGCTACCCTCTGCCTACTTATGTAAGCTATGGTCAAGACAAAGATTGGCATTGTTTAAGATGTGACATCCTAGGTATGTAAGCTATGGTCAAGGCAGAGATTGGCGTTGTTAAGATGTGACATCCTAGGTATGTAAGCTATGGTCAAGGCAGAGATTGGCGTTGTTAAGATGTGACATCCTAGGTATGTAAGCTATGGTCAAGGCAAAGATTGGCGTTGTTAAGATGTGACATCCTACTTATGTAAGCTATGGTCAAGGCAAAGATTGGCATTGTTAAGATGTGACATCCTACTTATGTAAATTATAGTCAAGACAAAGATTGGCATTGTTAAGATGCGACGTCCTGTCAAGGATGCCTTCACAACTGGAAGAGCTGATGTGACAGCTCTGAGCAGGGTGGAAAAAGAAAAAAAATAGCAAGTTGCTTCTCTCCTTCTCCACTGTTTGCACTGTGCTGTCATGCTACGTGAGAGAGCCGTACTGCCATCTGCTATCCATTCCCCTGAAGGAGTCCTTCACTAGAGTGAACCTGCCTGCAAAGAAAATGGGAAGATTCCGAAGATGGCATGTGGAAATTTGCCACAGGACTTCCAGAAAGCTTTTCTGTAAACCTCGTAAGAGCTGACCCAGGGCTTAGGAAACCACAGCGCTTGTGAAATAAAAAGTAATCACGTTGAACTCTCATCCATTTGCATTTTCAACCATTTCTCTTCAGAGGGGTGTCCTGCGCCTACGGGAATATTAGCTGCTATTTGCAGCTGACTTTTAATCTAAGTTGGAATCTGTTGGCTCTTCTTTTATAGTTGACAGTGAAGTTGTGGCTCTGTTAAGATAGAGTGTTCTCTTTTTTTTTTTTTTTTTTTTTTTCTTGTATTAAACTTCTAGAAAACATGCCCTTGGACAAATCTGCCAGAATACCAGGGCAGAAGGAAAGTAACATTGCTAGTTGCTATTACTGAAAGCACTCAACAAATTCCACACAGCCCCAGAGAATCTGACAGAAGATGTCAAATAAAAATGCTCAGTATGGACAGGCAGAAGTCACAAACAACAAAAAAATGTGGAATTATAAATCTTGAAATTCAATATCTATTAATCAGAATCACAGAAGGTTAGGGGCTGGAAGGGACCTTGAAAGATCCTGCCGGAGCAGATTGACCTATACCAGATCACACAGGAGGGTGGGTCTTGAATATCTCTAGAGAGAGTTCACAACCCGCCCTGGGCAGCCTGTTCCAGTGTTCCATCATCCTCACAGTGAAAAGATTTTTCCTCACATTTACATGGAATTTCCTATGCCTCAGCTTCCACCCATTGCCCCTTGTCCTGTCGTTGGGCATCACTGAGCAGAGCCTGGCTCCAGCCTTTTGGCACTCACCCTTTGCCTATTTATAAGCATTAACGAGGTCACCCCTCAGTCTCCTCCTCTCCAAACTTAAGAGACCCAGCTCTCTCAGTCTCTCCTCATAATTTAATCTTTTAAATTTGTTACCCTGATGTCTAAGATTTTTTTTTTTTAATTGAGTCACAATGTGGGAACTTTCCTAAACGGATCAATTTTCATTAAAAATAAACCTTAGCTCTAAACCTTAGATGTTAAAAAGAAAAAAAAAAGGAACAATTTCTATAGGCCAAAGACATGACTTTGTGGGTTTAGTTTTGTTCGTTGTTGTTTTTTTCATAGGAGGGGTTCATGGGATTTGTACTTGTACTTCTTTGTCAGTCTTTAACATCACAGAATCACAGGGTTAGAAGGGACCTTCACAGATCATTGAGTTCAAGCCCTTCTGCCAGAGCAGGACTATAATCTAGGACAGGTCATGCAGGAATGCATCCATACAAGGCTTGAAAGTCTCCAGGAAAGGAGACTCCACAACCTCTCTGGGGAGCCTGTTCCAATGCTTCTTCTAAGTATTGGAGCTCATAAAAGCTACTGAGAATACTCAGAAGCTCAAAGCCTCCAGAACTGATGTAATTAACCAGTGAAAGTCTTCACAATACTGTTGTGAATTAGATTGCCTCAAAGTTCACAGGCAGAGGAGCCAAACACAGAAAAGCCAATCTATCCTGGTTTCAACATGAGGAACTCTATCAACAGCTTTAAAGCCCACTGCTTCACTGAGAGAAATACTTTCAAGCCCACAAGAACAAGAGCCAGTCTTTCCATCCTTGTGTGTCCAGCTGAAGAGCATCCCAGATACACTGAGAAGTGCAAGCAAAGGAGCACCAGCTAAAGACAATCCTTTCTATGGAAAAATGTCAAGGATAAAGAGGAGGCAGAAATTCTCAGAGAGAAGAGACCATTAGCTAGGCATGAGAAATGGGACACTGGATAACATATTAACTCCTGGAAGGCCCCTTAGCCCTCACATCAGGCAAGGCTGTGTGAAACATGAAAAGCCATTTGGAACATCACCTAAAAGCCTCCTGCCACTACAGCTAAATATTTTTCAAGCACCTCAGCAGAGAACAGTTCACTACAGATAAAGTGACTACACAATACTGGAAAGGGCTGCTAATAAAGTTGTTCTTCATAACAGGGCAGTTTTCACCAACATGGGAATTCAGGGGAAAATAGTTACCCTAGAAAGTGCTGTGATCTGTAACATTTTGTATCCCAACATCATCATGAGAGAGGCAGCTCATTTCAGTGCACATAAAAAAAAAAAACAGACAGTGTCACCCTTTCAATTACTCTCCCCACTTCTATGCTGCAGGATCAGTAGATCTGAAGTGTGTGTAAGCAACACTTAAGCCCAGAGCCCTGAGGTAGCATCTGCTACCAGCATGGTGAGAGCTGATGAGGCTCTTCACTAAATGATCTCACCTAGCAGAAAACATATTCGAAGGAAGCTCTTCAAGAACAAAAGAGAATTTCAAAGTCAAAAAGAACAAAAGATAAGGAGAACTGGGGTAGCCTGCAAAAGGAAATCACACCAAGTCACAGCTAGAAAGCTGACAAAAATTCTGCATTCAGGAAGAAAACTCTTCCCTGCTGTCCCATCACAAGCAACAAGGAAGAGTGAAAGTGGTCTGGACTCCCCCACTTGACTTCTGCCATTCCTGCTGATGGGAGCTTGGGAAAATTCAACATCACCATCAGGCACACTGAAAATAATTCAATTATTCAAAGAGCAGAATGCTAGAGTCAAGAAAATGGGATCAGGAGCCTGGCCTAAGTGCTGTGGCCAGAAGAGCACACAACTGCTACAACCACAGCAGCACCTGCAGTGTAGGCATTAAGCAAGGCTTCAGAAACCAAAGCATAGCATTTCACGAGAAACAAATGGATTTAGGAGCCCAAAGCTCCTTGAATGAATTGCCTTTCTAAGGCCAGAAATGACTTTTTTTGCAATTCTTTCCTCTCCATCCTGAATATTATAAATTGTATCCAAATCCTCATGCTCTTTGCTAAAGCTCTTATCAATTTTATTTCTTTCTTCAGAACTATACTACTTTCATAGAATCATAGAATGGTCTGGGTTGAAAGGGACCTCCAAAGGTCATTTCCTCCAAGCCCCTCTGCAGTCAGCAGGGGCATCCTCAACTAGATCAGACTGTGCAGAGCTCTGTTGAGCCTCACCTTGGATGGGGCTTCAAGCAATTCCCTGGGGAACCTGTTCCAGTGTTCCATTGCCCTCACGATAAAGAACTTGTTCCTAACATCCAACCTAAACCTACTCTTCTCTAGCATGAAGCCATTGCCTCTCATCTCATCACTGTAGGCCTTTGCAAACAGTTTCTCTCCATCCTTGAAGGCCAACTACAGGTCCTGGAAGGTCACTATTAGGTCTCCCCAGAGCCTTCTCTTCCCCAGGCTGAATAACCCCAGCTCCCTCAGCCTTTCACAAGAAGGGAAAAAAAAAACAACAACAAAGCAAACAAACCACCACAAAATCAACAACCAAACAGGTGTTTTTAATTAGTTGAGCAGCTTCTTACTGATGTGGCTTCTCAAACTTTGTGCAAGAGGAGTTCCAACTCTGAGCACGCAGGTATTAGCAGGAGTCTTTTTGTCAGTAGTCTCCCAGTCAGGAAAGTCTGCCCGACTCGAATGATGACTTAGTGTCATGGGAATCATATTTCTTTTTTTTTGCTGTTTTATAGCCACTCATCTTGAACTGACATTGTACAGTGCTCTTCGCTGCCACTGTCAGATGGTATATCAGCATCCACAGCAGCCTCAGCATCTTCTGGATGAAAAGTTTCTATGATTAACTTTAAAAATGTCAATCGTTCGCCACGTTCGGTATTCAGGCTTGTTCATCAGTTAGTAATAACATTCCTGGCTGAACTGAAAATGTGTTCTGAGTAAGTGCTGGGAAAAGGAAAGCTTAAACGTTTGACAGCAGTTAGAGATGAAGCAGACTATACTTTTCATTTCTGAAATGAGGATGCAGAGATTTCAGCAGGCTTCTGCAAGAGAAGAAGCTACAAGATTATGGAAATAGACCTTTTCTTCCAGTTTTTTTTTTTTTTTTCTGACAACCACAATTCTACATTTCTCAGCTCTGCCCTGCAATTAAAAGGGGAAGATACCAGAAATAGCTGAAGAAGCAAGAGACAAGAAAGAAAAAAATAAGCTGATTCCAGCTAGTCCTCTCTCTTCCATGTGTACTGTACACATTTCATTATTAGATTAGAAGCTTCTTCCAGCACCATCTCCCCGGGCTTTGAAATTGCCACTATTAAAGTACGTCACAAAAGTGATTTTTAAGTTGTGGATTGTGTTGCAGAGAGAATCTCATTTTTTAAAATGTAATGGAGGAAAAGCATTCATTAGAGGACTGTGACAGCTGAGGGAAAGAGCATTCATCATATTGGGAGGATACAGAAGAGAGAAAAAAAAATCTTGGAATGTGTTCTTGCTCTCTCAGCCTGAATATCTCTCTCTTGCCTGACTGGTGTCAAATATGATCAATCAAATTAATTCTGCACATACTAAAAATGAGCTTCTTCAGCTCATTCAGTTCTGAAGTTATGCACTTAAGTTAGACCAAAACCTTAAAAAGGGGCTAGTTCCACATACTGGAATATAGGGGGATCTTCCAGCAAGTCAACCAACCTGATTTTCAGATTCATACCAGTGTCTGCAATATGTGTTGGTCACAAAGACAATAAGAAAGCAGTAACAGCTATGATCCCTGTAGCACCAATGCCTGTAGCCACAGCTCTTTCCCTCTGATCTCTTTTCACTGCTTAGATGGCCTTCAGTCACCCCTGATCCTCAGTGGAGACTGTCATCAGGGGACACCTGCTCCCTTTGTGCTGCTCAGCATCACTACAGTGTTTCAACAACAGTTTAAGAAGAGTAAAATGGGTATCAAGTCAAACTCAGAAGTGAATGAAACACTAAGCTCAAAAACCTCACCCTGGCTGATAAAGGCAAGTGAATTCATGTCCTGCTCGGATAATCAAAAAAAGACAGAGGAGAGGAAAAATAAAAACACATCCAACAGAAAGGACAAGACCAATGTTGCACGGGAAGCAAAGATTTCTCCCACGCACAAGCAAATAAACTGCTCATGTATTATTCATGGGCTGTACAGCTGGGGACCAGTACACCTCTTCTAGAAAGGAAAAAAACAAAAAAAAAAAAAACAAAAAAAAAAAAAAAAAAAAAAAATAACCCCAAAACAGGGAAATTTGTTGCCCCTTNACAACATTCAACATCCTCATAGCTTCAAAACTGCAGATTCACCCCAGAGAAAAAAAATCCAGGGAAGAGGCTGAGGTGTGAGGCAAGTGAACGAGTCAAACAGTGCAGAAAGAAGGAGGGTATCTTTAATTTTATAGGCTGGATACTTATCCAAGGAGATGCCAGACTAAACTGGTCCACATCTGAAAATTGTGCTCAGTATCTGTAATACGTAGAGAGGAGAAAGGGACAGAAAAGCAATTCCTAGCACAAGTTAACCACAACCATGTTTAAAAGAAAGCACATCCACAGTTCAAACAGGTGTGACATTGTTCCACTTCTCAACAGTGTCCTGATAAACCAAACCTTTGCACAACATTCTCTTACTACAGTTTATTAATTCCCACCTGCCCCTGCAAAGGACACTACATTTTCTCCATGTGCAACGCAAACACCATTAATAACAACCTGTAAGGGTCAGGAGAAAGTCTTCAGCCAGAACTCAAGCAGGAATCCAAGCTGGAAGAGACACAGACTGTGCACTTCAGCAAGTGAATGGTGCCACATCCAGCTGGCAGCCAGTCACTAGAGGTGTGCCCCAGGGATCAGTGCTGGGCCCAGTCCTGTTCAATATCTTCATTGACTATCTGGATGAGGGGATTGACTCCACCATTAATAAGTTTGCAGATGACACCAAATTGGGAGCATGTGTCAATCTCTTAGAGGGTAGGAGGGCTCTGCAGAGAGACCTGGACAGGCTGGACAGATGGGCTCAGTCCAACACCATGATTTTAACACGGCCAAGTGCCAGGTTCTGCACTTTGGCCACAAAAAAATCCATGCAGTGCTACAGAGACAGGGACAGAGTGGCTGGAGAGCAGCCAGGCAGAGAGGGACTTGGGGATACTGATCGACAGGTAACTGAACGTGAGCCAGCAGTGTGCCCAGGTGGCCAAGAAGGCCAATGGCATCCTGGCCTGTATCAAGAATAATGTGACCAGCAGGACCAGAGAAGCCATTCTGCCCCTGTACTAAGCACTGGTTAGACCACACCTTGAGTACTGTGTCCAGTTCTGGGCCCTTCCATTTAAGAAAGATGTTGAGATGCTTGAACATGTCCAGAGAAGGGCACTAAGCCTGGTGAGGGGGCTGAAGCACAGCCCTGCAGGGAAAGGAGCTGGGGTTGTTCAGGAGGCTCAGGGGAGACCTTATTGCTCTCTACAACTACTTGAAAGGAGGTTGTAGCCAGGTGGGATTGAGCTCTTCTCCCAGGCACCCAGTGACAGAATGAGAAGACAGCCTCAAACTGCACCAGGGCAGGTTTAGGCTGGACCTTAGGAAGAAGTTCTACACAGAAAGAGTGATTGGCAATGGAATGGGCTGCCCAGGGAGGTGGTGGAGTCACCATCCCTGAAGGTGTTTAAGAGGAAGCTGAATGAGGCACTTAGTGCCATGGTTTAGTTAATTAGAAGGGTCAGGTAACAGGTCGGACTCGATGATCCTAGAGGTCTTTTCCAACCTGGTTAATTCTGTGATTCTGTGAAGTCAGACAGCTTTTCCCCACAGTAGTATTTTAATATGGAAAGGAACCTTCACTAATCTTGGGAATGGTTTATTACTACCTGTGTAGCAAATGGGACTGCAATTGGTCTACATAAAGCATTCGTTTTCTACAGGGCATTTTAGACTTTAAATGATGAAGGACCAGACCTAAACCAGAAGTCTGCTGGAACTCTGCCCTTAACTTTAATTTGATTTAAGCATGCCAAAAGGCAGGGAATGAAAGTACAGCATTAATGAAAATACCTCAGTGGAACAAAGGGTGCAGGAGGGTTCCCCTCTGGCTGGAATTTACATGGGAGCCCACATCTGCACCAAACCTTCCTCTCTCAGAAACCAGCTCCTGCACTGGAGTCCATCCTGAACAGTGCCTGGGCCACCAGGAGATGAAGTTATGCTTCTTCCAAGGAGAAAACACAAGATACTGTCAGTGAAGTTGTCTAGCTGGAGGACAGCTGTGCATATAACAGATCTCACAGGAAATAAGTGACCTCACTCATTAAAGGCACTTTGTTATTTGACCATGATATTTTCAGTGTGTTCCCACACTCACTAGCATGAGTGAATTGTCTAACTGAAGGAAATTTGGCTTTGCCAGCAACCCACTTTAAGCAAGACTCTTCTCCCTAACTCCTCCAACACACTTCATAAAAGGGACCAGCATTGCTCATTATGCACCAGGACAAGACTTAGCAAGAGAGAAGAAACATTTTGGTCACGGATGCCAACGCAGCAGAAAGAGCACTAACAACACTTGAGAAAAAAAAAAAAAAAAGAAAAGAAAAAAACCAAAACCACACACAAAAATAAATTCTATACTCTCACAGACTGGTCCATTAAACACAAGGATGAAGCCCACATGCACCAACTTCTGAAACTGAGTAACTGACAGGGTTAAAAAGGACTGCAAATTTGTTATAAAATCAGAGCTGATTCTCCAATATGGCAGACACCCCACACCACTTCTCTCTTATCCTTTTCTTGAACATCTACATTACAAAAGAGACTTCCTCTAAAGCCCTTCCTGTAATGAGCTTTACTGAAGAAAAGATTGGAATCTAAAAGAAAGATAAAAGCACAGGGCTGTGGGTTAGAAGAGGTCAAAAAAAGGCAACGCACACTGTTACTGGGTTCACAGGAATGTTTTATTAGGTATTTTTCTTCCCTTCCCCATTCTGCCCTACAGAGAATGTCTTTTCTCCAGAAAGGTACTGATAATCAATGCAAAACATATGAAAAATAGCTTAAATGCCTTTCTTTTTTAAAATTTTTTTTAATTAGTGCTCTGTATTTTGGAACAGAGAGCAAAGTACTAGAGCATAGCCATCACCAGGAAAATGGGCTGCTTAAAGAAAATTTCTCACATATGAAGAGCACTGTGAAGTCTTAAAGAGTCTAAAAATATTTTGAGAGACCTTATCAGGCAGAAAGAGCAAGGTGGGGATTTTACAAAACCTGATCTTTTAACCTGAAATGTGCAAGCTGTACCTGCAGGCTCTTTGGCTATCTAATGTTCTCATCAGCCGAGCTACAATTAAATCCATACACTGATACCTACTGGCTGAAGTGTAGATGAACTGCAAAAATGGTTCCCCTCTGGGCTGATGATGGCTAACATACAAAAGCTGATTATCTCTCCTAAAGATTACCACTCTGCCTTCAAGGTGTGTGATTCTCCATTCTCCAGGACCTTAGCTTCTTCTGTTTGGGATTCCAGCCCATAAGCAGATTCCTCCTATTTCTGATCATCCTTTTTAATGATGAGCCAGAACTGCAGCAAACTCCCTGTGCATTCAACTCTTCCCAGTGAAGTTGAGGGAAACTTTGCCAGGATTCAGTCCTCTTAAATCTGGAGGAGATCCAGCCAGGTGTCTCATCCTCATGCAATCTGCTCGGCTCCACTGACTCATGGAACAAGCTCACTCATAATTATGCAGAAGAACACGCTTGGAGAACTTGGTGAGATTATAGAGCTCCATAGAATAATTGTGAATTTGGAAATAGATTTAAGCAGCAGCTCAGAGTTAAGCTTTCAGCTTGTGACACATGCGTCATGACTGGAGCACCTTCCAGTTTAGTCATGGACCCACATCCTTCAGGCAGCCTGGGAGTGCCTTGCACAGAAACACTTGCTAACACTGGAGATGTGTTCATCAACAGTAAGTCTTGGCATGCCCAAGGGTATTCATCTGGACTACACAGCACAGCACATGAAGGACACCCCCACTGCCTCTCTACTTCTTGCTGTGCAAATCTGTATTGACCATAGCCAGGTGTGTAAATTACTAAGGAGAAATCAATCAATGACTCCATTCTTTGGTAAACTAATACAGAGATGCTGCCAATCTGAGATGTCCCCACATTTTTCTTTTAATTATTTATTAAAAAAAAAGGAAAAAAACCCAAACAAATAAAACAACCAAACCCCACACCTCCACAGGCACAGCTTTCTGCTACCTGCAGTGTCAGCAAGCTACAGGATTTGGGGAACAGCATCATAATTCAGAGGCTTTTGCTTCAGTCATTAGAACAATAACTTGAAGCACAGAATGAGGTCCAAGCTGGGCACCTTGGCTCTATCTGCTGTCTACCACACAGCTGATCCTCTCTATTGTCTCTTATTTTTATCACCAGATTACTTAGCTTCATTACTCTGGGAAGTGGATGTGATTGTACAGAGAGGGATTATTCCTTTCTCTTTCTCAGTTGCTAGTTAATTAAACCAAGTCGTTTGAAGCTTATTGTAAAATTAGAGGCAATAATAGCTGCTAAGCAAGACTGAAATCTGAAGTCACTGCTCCAGCCTTGCAGCCTTTCCCACTGAGCAACCACGTCTACAGTCACAAGGTCTCAGCACAGAGGGCTGTTCAGTTATTGCACCTCAGTCCTGTTCCCCACACTTGAGGCTCATCCAGCACCACCACTACTGAAAACACTAATCCTGGAAAAGAAACAAGCACTCCCAAGAAACACGCTCCCAAGACATCCAAATTTGTGGTGCAGTTTTAGAGATTTAAGAAAAATCCCATAATAATTGGCAATTTTTCTCATCCAGGGAGGATTAAAGATCAGCACCAAGTCCCAAAAATTACATTATATACACTATGGATTTTTTCCCTATGATTCTGATTGTATCAGTCCAGATGACAAGGGTCTTGGAAGCAGTAAGACATTAGAGGAAAAAAAAATAAAAGGAAACTATAGTTAAGAAGGAAATATAATTGGAAGAGGAATTGCTTTGGTGGATGAGGACTATTGTCAAGTACAGCTTCTACACAAGTTGAAACATCAGTGCCAAGTGGAGGCTTAAGAAAAAAAAAATTAAAACAACTAGCAATAACTTAGATCAAATGTTTTTCACCATCCAGGCTTCTCAACATCATCCCTTATTTCTGCCATATTTCCCTTTCCCATTTTGATTTCTCACATCAATTCATGCTAGGTTTGGATGTGGTAACGTAACTTTATGGGTTATTTCTTCGCTCAGTTTGCAGCTAATAATTTTCTAGGCTCAGGAATGGCAGAGCAAAAGCACTTCCTTTTAATTTGAAAAAAAATCATAATGAAGAATGTTTCCACTTAAAACATTTAACCAGTAGTTTGAAAACTAATCCATGCTTTCATTTGTAGAGAATGATACACAGGGAGAAAATACCATAACATCTAATCTATGCCAGAAAAATTTTCTGGAAGATTAAAAACTGATGGATGCTAAACAGTTAACATGCAAATTACACAAATGAGGAGGAGGAGTGCAATGTACTTACTGAAATTAAATGTACCTGCTCCCTGGGTATAAATTCAACACCAGCAATTCCAAACTCCCTATATTAAATTTTATTCATGAACTTCAAACCGAGATTACACTGATAAAATGCCAGACTGCATCTGCACTCCCCAGCAACAATACCAATAATAATTCCTGTTGCTCCTTTGCTAAATTCAGGCTCCTTATGTTTTATTGCAGCCGCACCAGACCCTTAACCTAGCCAAGTCTGTGCTGCCAGTTGGCATTAAAATCCTTCCAAAAATAAACATACTTGTAGTTCTGCTATCTTGGCTCAGAAATGTCCATTTCTCTTCAGCTTCTGATCAGTCTAGTTGCTAGCACACTGATGGCTGTCCTGAGAGATCCCAAAAGGTACAGACAGACACAGAGTGATTGCCATGATTGGAGTGCCTCCCCTTCCCTTTCTTTAAATGCTCTTTTTGGAGATGTTTCTTCATTGGATGGGTTTATAAAGACAGAGGTGTTGTTTTGAAAAGCCATGTTCTGGCTCAACCAGAAATTATGGACCCAACAGCAGAACTGCCTGCTGGCTGGTCTACATTGTGTAGAAGATGGGTGGTTGGATTTAAAAACCATATTCACTTCCCATCTGACAGTCAGGTTTCTGCACAGCCTTCTCCTAGCTAGAGGATATACAATGCTGTGCCACTGAGCTACTACAAGTCAAATTCTTAACAGTGCTTAGGATCACATTTTTGAAGCGTTGCTACCACAAACGCTGCGTAGTAGCCATCCAAGCCATGTTTTATGTCATAACATCTTTATCTCCCAAGCACTGAAGCAACTGTGGATGGCAGACAAGGTTCAGTTTTATACACCGCTCATTAAACAGTTGTAGTCAAATGAGGGAGAGCACAGCAGAAAGCACTTCAAATGCACCAACAAGTTAAATGAAACATTCATGCTAAATGAAACAAACAACCAAACAAGCAGAGTAGAAAAGAGAAGCCCAGGAAAGCATGCAAGAGCCATCATCAACTGTGTAAAGTGATTAAAATGAGGACGAAAAACAGCTGGTCCCTCAAGGACAAGACAAGAATGACTAGCTTCATTTATAGCAATGGTGATACAAGCTCACTGACAGAGAAAAGAAGCAATGGTCTGGCATTAAGTAGAGACATACTAAGCCTGACACTTTGGATTCAACATATTCAAGGAGAGGGGGGTTTAAGGAAACTTTGCTTCTCAGAAGTGTCGATCACTCAGCCTGCTTTTCATGAAGATGATAATGCATAGATATTTATTCTGAACAAACTGTAGGTGCACATTTACTTCCAGTTGACTTTTATGAAATATGTTTCTAGACAGAAATTAAGTAAGGTTTGAAGAAAAAAAATGGATAACCTGCTGCACTCTTTTCTCAGACTTCTCCAGGCAGGAGATCCATTTAAGCCATCCATATCACCGAGGCTTTTAATATTGGCCCTGTGCTTGCAGCTTGCTCTGGACTGCAGAGTAAATCCTTTGTTGCCACACATGATGCTGCACACCCAGATGATGCCCCCTCAGCCTATTCTGAGACACGCAACCTGAGGAACACGCACACAGCACAAGAAGGGATTTCCTTTTCAAGGTTTTATGGTATCAGTATGAATTCCAACATTACATCCCATTGCATTTGCTTTCTCCCAAAACTTCTCCTGACTATACTCTTCTATCCTCTTACATTCCAAGGCTTCTTTGAGACGAGGCACACACTTACTTCTGCTCCACAACAATGTCTTTTTGCCTAGATATGACCACATAAATATGTTGAGACACAAAAGGTGTGAGATGCTAACGCTTAGCTTGCATGCAAGAAGCATTTTTTTTCGCAGAAAAGATAGCATATGAGATTCTGGGCCAAATACTTCTCCAAATCTATTGCTGCTTGGCTTCAACCTTACATGAAATACATTTAAATGAGGTCTCATTTGAAGCAGATAGACACGAACATATTTACCTGAGAACCATGAAGCTCATGAGTTGTTCATCTCAGATTCCAAGGTGAAAGTAATTTTGTCCTGAAAGGACATGCAATGCCTGGTGTTAATAAAATCCAAGGAACCCAAGTGTGCTGAAATATTTGCCCAGGTTGCTGGATTGCTTTCTGGGCTTTTAATGACACACGTTCAAAGGCAGCTTCTTCAAAACCAATTACAGAATAGCAACATAACTCAATTTGCAGCAGTAGGTAGGCAAAATATGATGGTATCATAATACTTCAACTAACATATTTTACTGCTCTTATTAAATGAGAAGAAGAAAGCATATTAAGAATGTAAATACCTTATGTATTTGCACCTTCTCTCATTCCTCTATATGCAGCTGCACACAGAGGTATCCAGTCCCAAAAAGAAGACTAGCAACAAATTATTGCCACTATTTTTCCCAAAAACAGATAACATGTTTTTACATGCTTGGAGAATTCACTCTTAGTGAGACCCTTAAGTAGTAAAGCACATCTTTAAGTGAAATGATTTATTGGTGACTCCTAGGGACTTGCAACCCAGCACTGAGTAGAGGTTTTATCACTGAAATGCAGACAGTAAAGGGAATTACTCGAAATAAAACTTCCTTTATCACATCACATGATACTTTAAACAAGCAAAACAAAACTAAACAACAACAACAAAAAAAAAAAAAACCAAACCACCAAGTGTTTTTATCTGGATTGTGGAAGGGTAGAAAGGTTTAATGCAGAAGTTTTCAAACAGAGCCCAGAATGGAAGAACATTTTTTCCTTAAGTTCATGTTCTGCCTTGATACTGTGCCTTGCATCCTGGACATATTTCTGTAGCCCATAAATCAAGTACTAACCAAACTATACAAACTATTCAAGTTTTAATAGTATACATTATTTCACGTGGAAAGATCTCAAAGGGCAAAAACCTGCCCAAACATACATACAGCATTACAGAGAGAGACCACTGTTTGTTTTTGGGTTTTTTTTTTAATGAGACAAGGTCATCTCACAACTGGTACTTGCTTTGTAGCCAAAGAACACTTGAGCCATCAGTATTCTTTGTCTTAAATAATTTAAGAACTGTTCTTGATCTAAATTAAGCCTGTAACTAAGCAATTATCCCCAAAAGCTATACATAAAGGAGTGACCAGGATGCCAGACAAATTGACACTGGCAATGTTCAAAACTTTTAAGTCCTGCATCACTTTCTAATCCTTTCCTTAAGCAACAGATCAGCTTCAAGAAGTCCTTACCAGCCATGAAATACTTTGAGAGAGAACTCTGGGGTAGGGGGAAGAGAGTTGTTTGGAGAGAAGTCCCTCAAATGAGCATTGTGAAGTTTCAGTAAATCCATCAGTCACAATGCCAGAAGCTCCTTTGATGCTGTAACATAGGTAAGCAATATAGTACCTCCTCATAAAGCCTAGATGACATGGAACAACTCCAGCTGTATTTAGTTCTTCAGCCCAAACAGGAGTCACAGCCAGAGCACCAGCACACCCCAGCAGCATTAAAATGTATTCATGAATACAGAAGTGCTCACGCACTTGCTAGGAAAAGATGAAAATAACCTTTAGAACTGCTGAACAGCAGTTTCAATTAATAGGTCTATTTTCCCCAACTATGGACAGAGGATTTGCTTGCCTAACTCCCATTAATTTTAGCAGAGTTGGACATACAAATCACTACCCGAGGTGGGATACCAACGTTCCTGCTGCTGCACCTCTTGCCAAAGTTAAGGCAGAGCAATTCGCTGTATTTTAACCTCTGCCCAATTTGCTCACTCTCAGGAGCTTTAAATGTAAACTTTAAAAAATGATGAGCATTACCTTGAGAAGAAAATACATTGTTTTGCTTCTTTCAGTTTTTAATCAACAAGCACAGCCATCCCAATAGACCAATTACAAACCAATTCAAATAAGAAAACAAACAGTAATAAAGTACACAGATAAATCAAACACAGCTTATAGGTCAAATATTTGAGACGAAACCTTTCCACCCCAAACAGAACAAATGCTCCACTGCTTTCTGTGCTTACTCCCTGCAATCTCTAATGAAAGAAAAAAAAAAAAAAAACTGATTATTTTGAAAGGCAGACTAGACAAAAAGAAGCATCGCTAAAACCTGTAGGGGGGAAATAGAGACAAAAATTAAGTACTAAAGGATTCTGGTCCCAGTCAAAATCAGTGCAGGTAACTCTCAAGCTGCAGTTTCAATTGTGTTCCACTTCTCTTTGAAGTTCACAAGGGGCCGGATGCCTCTATAGGCACCAACATATATATGAACAGTAGAGGGAAAATCCCAAAGACCAGTTCAGCCTCCTCACCAAAACCAGAGACAAAACACATCTCATGAAGAACTGAGGACTCATTTCACTCAGGCAAAAAAAAAGCAAAGAAGCATAGAAAAGAATGAGCAAAAACTACTATCAGTGTCCTCACCTGGCAAAAGCTTCTCCCAAGCATCAACACAATGAGCTGTGAACTTAGTTATTGGGCAAATGAAGAGTTAAAGATAGATCAGACAGACTTAGTATTGAGATCCAGTCTGAAGTTCATCACAGCTCTGCCTGCAGCAGATGCGGCACAATGGGTGTGAGAGGCAGCTGCTTTCCCATGGGGATCAGAAGCGACATGCTGTTCACTGACAGCTTGTCAGAACATTGTCTTGAATATTTGGGACTTCTATTTCCGAAAAATCCTTTCCGTGCTAATGACTTCCTACAGACTTTTTGAAATGTTTTAACTGCTCTGGTTTGATTCATTGAACCAATGACACTTCGATTTGAGGCAAGTGCAAGAAGAGCTGCAGCAGTGAAACCATTCAGGACTTTCCTGGACATCCAGGAGATGGGGAAGTAAGTTCCCCTCCTCTCCAGGTGTAGATGAAAGATGGGATCAGTGTACTAGTGAGATACAATCTCCTGTTTTGGCTGCAGTTATCTGCCTCTCACAGAAAAGGGATTTTCCATTCTGCATGAAACCTTGCCATTTTGAACTGACTTTTCAAACCAAGCAAGAAGAAAAGGTCAACATTTCTATATACCAAAACTTTTATAATGTTGATTCAGAACTATTGACATCTCCCTAACAATATCAAAACAACCTCAAACAAATATGGCACTGAATAATAAATCCAAAAGTCAAAAGGAAGCCAAGCATAAAAGCCACACACTTATGTGTAAACATTTCCCCTATCCAAACACAGGCTAAGCATGACTTGCCCAAACAACAGTTAGCTGTCAACATGGCTCCATTTTCATCAGAGGCTCCCACTTGTTTCTTTTGCATTTCCTCCCTCACTGTTATTTGTCCAAGGCTTGGCATTAGATTTTGTTCATAACGCAGCACCTGCTCAGCATTTAAAACCCAACTGTCCTATTACGGAGCAGTAATATTGTCCCTGCAGCATAATTTAAACCTCTTCTTCCAGTCTTGCTATTTCCTTAGGTAATACATCATCCGAGCTAAGTGTTATAAAGTTGTTTGGGTTTTACACAGAGCCAAGGTGCTCAGAGAAGCCAGCCAGCACCCTCCTCCCCATTCCACAGGCACCACCTTCTTTTTTACGTGATTGACACGGAATGATCTACAAAGCAACACAATTTCTCTCTGCTGCTAATGCAGCTGGGAAGAAATGAGCAGACTTTTGACTTCTGCATCCCTTTGCTAGACATTTAAGTCAAGCATACTTAAAACCAATGTCTCTTAGTAAATGGCAATTACGTAAATAAATTAATAAATAAACACCCAGTGCAACACTGACTGAGGCAAGATTAGTATGAGTGAAAAGATGGGAGAATACACGAGGTCATGAAGGGAATGTCATAACATGGGCAACAAAAGGAGCCACCAAGAGCAGTAATACCAAGCCAGCCTCTGCCTTTCAGCTACTATGAATGACAACTTTGGAGTGCTTTGTTGAAGTGGCTTTGAGAAGTGCAAGGTAAGAAACTTCTAGAAGGCTCAGAGCCTTTTCTATAAGTGCAGCTGATGAAGATGCTCAGATGCCATTCAAAGTGCTGCAGAAACTAAACAGCCGAACACAGAAGACACTGCAGACTTTTCAAATAACGCAACGTTTTTGTTCCCCAAGAAAACCTTCTACCGAGTCTTATTAAAGATTTGAAATGAGGTGAGGATACATTTTTTTTTGTCCCCTTGCAAATACAACTTATCTGAAGCTGGGGAAGAAACCAATCACAAGCTTGACTGCCTGTGTTTCAGCACGGGTGATCTTTCCCACTACGTGGACACTGCTGCTTTCTTTACAGCGACATCACCACTGTCTGACTTCCTACCTTCTTACCACACACCTCCAGTGGTTAATGAATCAGTCACATGGAGTGAAATGCTGGAAAAGTTAAGCAAGGAATCTCGTGGGTAGAAGAAATAGGTTGTTAGAATAACAAGCAGTTCGCTATGGGAACGCTACGCATGCTGCATCGTCTTATTTGTATTTCACAGTTAATCTCCCAGCTCACAAAAGTTTTATCGGATTGGAGGCATGTGCTGTATTCCCCTTTATAAAATTTTACAGTCCCCTGCTATTCTCAGGGCTTGTTTTATGGGCACAATTTGCTGCTTTAATCTCGCCCAATTGTCATGTTCTAAATCACGGTGTATAAAAATGTCTTAAAAGGAGAGATGCGCTGAAGGGTAGTACTTAATTACACTTACTGCTTGATTTAAATGTTATCTGTGCTTTGCCAAGTGCCAGGCACAGAGTAACCCAGCAATGCAAATCTGCATAAACTGATACAAGTCATCGCTGGGTTTTTAATAGCAACCCTGTTCCCCTGTGCAGCATTCTGATGAAGGTGTGTTCCTCCTCCTCCTCTCACATTAGCTCACCAAGTGAGGAGGCTGGAGAAGTTGTTAATCGGTTTGGTCTTTCAAGTCACCCTTCCTTAACTTATTTATTTTGATCTCCTTGCAGAAATCTTTGTCAAGACAATTGCACTGGTCATCTTCATGAGTCTAATGTGTCCTAATGAAAGTGAAAAGTACAGTCCACGGAGCAAACAGAAAATCCATTTCTTTAATGCTTCTGTACTCCTTTTGCAGCACTACTGCTCCAGAAAAGTTTCTCTTTTACACCCTCCTCCATCCTCAAAATCCTCAAAACAAAGAGAGCAACTAATCAATCAAAAAAATTAAAACTACCACCACCATCTCAGGCAATTAATGTTTTGGTTTTCAACTTCCTCCTCCCCAGCCTGAGCAAGCACATCAAGGGACTGATTTGCCTCTGCTCTAACTACACAAGATGTGCAGTTAAAATTCTGTGGCTCAGGGGAGCAGAAACACAGCTTAGACTGTAACATATCCAAGGAGTTTCTACTTCATGCTCCAGTCCCTGCTCCAACCAAACGTCAGGCAGATCATCACAGCACCACTTCAGCTAAATCACTTTGAACTTGAGGAAAAGCAAGAGAATGACCTCCTTTGCTTAGGTTCATCATATTTAATGAGCCAGTGGAGGTAGAGTAAGTGCTACAAATCTATCCAGCAGCTTTATTTCTGGCCCATACCACCAGCATAAATTCAAATAAATTCACCTTTTCTTTTTTTTTTTCCCCTCTCCTTTATTTTGTTCCCTTCAGTGTGCTGTGCTCATGGTTCAGCACTGCCAAAGTCTACAAGGAACTGCAACACACCACATTGTGCAATAGGCAAACAGACATGAAAGAACATCACTGAGTCAATCCCAGATACTCAGCAGCTTTTTATTTGCATGGAATCTCTCACTTCACACACATCTCAGTGTCGGAGCAGTCACAGTTGTGCACTACCACTCCCTACCCAGCTACGTAGCACAGTTCTAATCATAGGGCATTAGCACTGTTGGATTAAAGATAAACTACAACATTGTCCCTTAGGGTTTCATGAAATATCTACGTGCCACTGTTAGCAGTCACAACTGTGCTTACACTTGTTTCAGCCTTGGCAAAGAAATAGTTGTGTTATGCAGTCTTCAGAATAAAGCCTAGTTGGAGGGAATAAAAAGAGGGAGAAGAAACCCAACTTGGAATGATTGGGCAATTTTTCATCTGATTTTAAGCACCTTCTAAAGCCCAGTGGTGTGAAATACCAACTACCCTTTAGCTTCACAAAGAACTGAAGCGATATAAGACCTTGCATGGCAGAAGCTGAACACCTAGGGCAGAGCCTTAAGTGTTCATCTAAGCTGAACGCCTCAGCAGAGCCTCAGATGTTCATCTAAGCTGAACACCTCAGCAGAGCCTGGATGGAGAAGAAACAGGCACAGCAGCCGCTTGCCCAGCTCAAAGTCAGCATTAATCCTAGGAGGGCTCTGGTAGGATGACTATTCTGTAAGCAGTTTCCCAAGCCCAGCCAGTGGGTCTCTGGCAATTTGCCCTCCTTTGGGCAGAACACGAAGGAGGATATGAAGTAGCAAAAAACCTACAGTATTGGGAGAATGCAGCTCCCAAGACCCTCATTCATTCATTTTCTCTTATAATGAAGAGCAGTATTTTCCAGACCACTGGTATTTGAAAGCATGTGAAGCAGTTCACTTCTGTCTCAGGGGATCCCATCACACCTCAGCAGTGATTTTAATTAAAATTTTGATGACAAAAGCGCATAGTCCTCTGCAAGCAATTTAGAGAGTTAAAGATGATACGAAGCTCCAAAGCGCCCGAGACCCACAGAGTTATAAAACTACAGGCCTAGAAGCAATGAGTTGACTGCTTCAGCTTGTTTGAGGACTATAAAACATTCCCCCACGTAAAGGCTCATTTGAATGGCCACAGACTAAAGCTTCTCTGAAGGCAGACCAACCTTGCCACTTCCAGGAGCAGCTACTCCATCAGCCAAATGATGTGGTGAACCCCTCACTTTTCACAGGAGTTATGTCATCCTCCTGAGAACATTGGATCCTCTGCTGGATCTTACCATGCTCCTCTTTCCACAGCACATATCAAGTTTGACAACTCTGGGACGACTTCTCATCTTCAGTAAACTCAACTCTTTTTTTTTTTTTTTTTTCCCTTCCTGTCCTAAAGTAGTAATATTACAGGATTAATTACTTAGCAAGGTCTTTACAAACTCATCCACCTTTGAAACACCTACAAAGGCACAAGTGAAATTCCAGAGATAAACAAACACAAACTCCCTTTTAATTAAGCACTCTGCCTCTCTGTAGGGGGTGACAGAGTGAGCAGATGCAGGGGGGGGATTGCCAATTAAGACACAACTTCTTTGATAGGAAGGGTACAGCCATACACAGGAGGAAAAAGGAGAGGAACTTGCCATCCAAGTCATTATTTTAATTGGCTGCTCAAAAAGATTATTCATCCCTGACATCCGATGCTGCCAGAAAAGTATTACTGATCCAAAATACCAAAGAGCCATCAAAATGTGTTCTAAGCTGCTCATACCATGTTAGTATTAATGCTACCTGTGCTCCTCGCTCATCTTGGTTAAGAAAGCTGCAACATGGGGAGCTAATTCTCAGGGTTAATTAGGCACAGAAAGAGAGAACTCTTGGATTTCACTTCCTGTTATTGATTGCCATTATTCACTGAACACGAGGCAATCTTAGCTAAAACTTCTTGAAATTAATGCACAGGATTTCTAGCCTAATTCAGCTTAAAAAAAATAATTAAAAAATCAACCAACCAACAAACAACAACAACCAACAAGCTATTAAAAATCATGTACATAGCTAAAATAAACACTAGGAAACAGCCTGAATCAGGATGCAAACAAAAATCAAACCCGAGGACAGATTGGTCATATTCTACATAACTTCCATTGATTTGACATCCAAATACTTTCTTTGTGTTGACCTTTATTTTCTGTGATCCTAATGATGATGCTGTCGTTCTCTCAGCCTTGTTAAACAGCTGCATATTAACTTGCACTTCTGTTTTTATCTGGTTTTAATGGAAATGCAAATCAGCTTTTGCATGGCTTGCTCCATGCCCTTCTATCCTTTTGGGAAATAAAAAAAAAAAAAAAGCAGGAACTGAGAAATGGTTTCTCTTATTTGCAGTCTGTGAAGGAGTCCTGATTTTGCTGCCTTACTATGTCTCCAACACAGAGGTTAGAGCACTGCACAGGGGAGAATTCAGGCATGGGCACCCAGAGCTGCTTTATCTGAGCCTTCTTCCCCTAAATACATCTCCGTCATCCAGACCTAAACAAAACACAAAATTGGACTGGGATTTCACTGTCTCCACTCAAAATAAATGAACAAGACAGAAAAGGACCCCTGGTCTCTGTGAACAGAAGAGCTCAGCTCTTCTCAGGAATGGGATAAGCAGAAACGTATCCCTGCCTTGGGGAGAGAGCCCAGGCTGCACAGGTAAGCTGGGGCAGAGAAGCTGCATCCTTCTGGTGTTCTCCAGCTGGCAAGTTAAGGACAACATCATCACTAAGCCACACAATTGTACACGGCAAAAACAATCATAGCTTTCGTAGGTGGACAAAACGTGCCTGTAAAGGTGAACAACAGTAATCCTAAGGCACTGCAGGCTGTTTTGTGGTGGGTTTGTTTTTTTTTAAAGAAAAATATGTAATTTGGAAATGGAAAGGGCAAAAGCCACTGGCTTGCTGGTTGGAAGATGCATCAACAAACACCTTATTTAGAAGCAGCAAAGCCTTACAGGGGCAAGGCTCTCTTAAGGGCCATCATCTCCCTTAACCTTCCCATGAACTACTCTTCAGAGTATGTTGCTCTACTAATTATAGTCCTCATTTCTAGTCCAAATTGATTCATAGCCAAAGTACATCTTTTATTCTTGCTTCATTAGTTTAATTTATTTACTACTACTTTTTTTTTTTTTTTTCCTCATTTGTACTCCCCTTCAGTACATTTTTAACTAGTGATGAGGATTCTTTTCATCTTTCCTTCTCCTTTGCTCATCTCCTGTCAGGGAACCATTCTAGGGCTTTCATCACACCACCAACTTTCCTATAGTCCTGCCCATGTTTAGGTTTGTCTTTCCTAACAGAGAGTCCCTACAAATACCAGAACTATTCCAGTGGAGACATCACCAGTGGTAATTCCACCGTCAGCACCAGAAAAGCCTCATCTGATCTGCTGTCTACCTCTAACCTTCCACAGCTTCATTTTAGACAGCAGCCACAGACAGGTCTATACATGTCTTACTCCTCTCTTGCTTTTAACTGCAGAGCTTGCAGCTTAAAGGACAAATCCTTACAAGTCCTTCAGTCCATGACTTTACACACTGTCTTGTATTGCCAAGAGGTGACGTTTTGAGAGCACAAGCAACTGCATAAACCACTGCCATTACAGATCAATATATATACAACTTTAAAAACAAACCCCCTTATTTCCCATTTTTTAAAAACACCCAGAAAAAAAGGAGATAAAAAAACAAAGAAACAAAACAAAATCAAGGAAAAAAATCCAAATTATCTCTCTCCGTTTCTTTTTTTCTCTCTGGGAAGTGCCTCAACATCTATGTTGGGCGAAAAAAAAGGACAAAAGAGAAAAGAGGAACTTACTGATAAAAAGAAAGAGGAACTTACTGATACTCTCCTTCCACTTGCTTGCCTACAACCAATGTCCCATTTTGGGGCAATGCACAGTCACTGGCTCCATGGCACTGGGATTTTTTTGGGAAGAAACTCTCTAGTGCACAATGGGTACTGAATGTTCACTGACCCTCAGACCCTCTCAAAGCAGCGCAACTGCAGGAAGTGCTGAAAGCTACCTCCACTCCCCCTCACAATTTCTGGGTACATCCCTAGGGCACAATGCTGGTGCAGAACTTATACACTAAAGTATTACCATCCCTGGTTATTAAACAGAATCTGAATAAAATGCCTGAAAAATTAAATAAAGGAATTAAGGAGATTTCATTTCTGAGTAAAAAAAAAGCTGAAAGAATCTAATTACAGCTAATTAACTCCTGCACACGGAAAGTACATCTCCTGCTATGGGGCTTCCACTCATCTAGCAGAGTTTGAGTGTCTGGAAATCAAAGCCTGATCCACCAAAGCCCAAAACAGAAACAAGATGCAATTTTTCAATACAGAGCAAAGTGATTCTGTCCTCGGTTTTCTTACACAGACCTTCTGTTACTTGGCTAACTCATTATGACTAACTCATCCTGGGTAGCTTTTTAAAAATAAACAAACAAACAAACAAATAAATATAAATAAATAAGTTGGAACCTATTTTCAAAGATGCAAAGGGCAAGAGGTGGAGAACCAATTCCATCTAAGCAGTTAATATAAACCCCCAAGCTAGGAACTTCAGCTCCTTACATACTCAAGAGGAGAGGATCAGGTTCTAAATTCAGAGCTTTGACTCACTCTCTGGAGGCTCTAGTGACTCTCCATGGCCTTGAGGCTTCTAAATTTGACCTCTGTGACTATAGCTTATTTTCAGTTAACATTATGGGGATTTGGACACCTAATACTGCTTTTATTTTTTTGTTTAACTGTACAGTTAACTGAACAGTTTTCTCTCTCTTTTTGAGAGGGCAATGCACACAGTAGTCTAAACCACCTACAAGCTTACAGTCAAAATTTACTATCTGCAGCAAGCTACATTCATGTACTAGATATTGCAGCCTCTAATACAGATCTAGAAAGAGATACATCTTTGCCATAATCATGGACAAAGCAAATTCCATCCCAACAGGAAGCATGCAAACAAAACCATATTCCTTTTCTCTCTGTGTCACATCCATCCTTTGAAACAACTCCTCCATTATTTTACAACTTTAAAAGCAAGCAAACACCAAACTCCCCCCTCTCCCCTGCTAACAAAAACTCTTTTAAGCACAGCAGTTCTTGAGAAATGGCATTAAAGTGACTGAACTTGCACATAACTCTCACTGGACTTTATCTGGTGCAGGATATTGTCAGAAAGCAGAAAATGCAGGTTGGGCTCACACTATCTGCAATAAAACAGGCACTCCTTCATTTTAACAAGGTACTCCTGCCAATATCAGCCCCGCTGTGTGAAAACCTGATGCAATGATTTTGTTGTTTATACAAGAGCAGTGAAACCCAGCAAAATCAGATGTGATCGAAGGCACACGGTGTATATTCAGGCAACACCTTCAACAGGCAGCTCGCAACCCACACACCTTGCAGCATGGCAGCTGCCAGGGCACTGCCGCAGCCTTGCCAACAGCTGGGCAGCACAGCCCAGAACAAGCAAGCACACAGGCAGCCCTCAAGCCCTGCACATCTATTTCAACGTGGCAAATGAAGCCATTTCAACAACGGGAAGCAGAGTTTGGCAGTTTCTCCCCAGTGAATCGTTCTCCCATCTGCCATCACAGGGCTGATGCAGTGAGGCTGGATGGTTTCTCCACGCAAGGCGATGCAGATGTTGCTGGGACCCACCCCTCTCAGAATCATAGAACCATTAAGGTTGGAAAATATCTCCAGGATCATCAAGTCCAACCATCAACCCAACACCACTGTGCCCCGCAAGTCCCAAAGTGCCATGTCTACATGTTTTTTGAACACTTTCAAGGATGGTGACTCCACCACTTACCCTGGGCAGCCTGTTCCAATGATTGAGCATTCTTCCAGTAAAGAATTTTTCCTGGTATCTAATCTAAACCTCCCCTAGCCATTTCCTCTTGACCTACCAAAGTCACTGCAACACCAGCAAGGGTTAAGCATCGTAAACTGACTGGATGAGCAATTCCACAAACCCAAAGTAGGCTCTCTTAATCTCCATGAATGGAGCAGCAGGCCAGCTCTCTTTCCTCTTCCCTGCAGGGCTAGACCTCCTCAGAAGCAGGCAAGTTGTCTACTGTTATTTCTCTAAAACATGTTTCTAACTGACCTCACTTAAGAATGTGTCACATTTCAGGTCTTATTTCCATCTGCACATGGTATTTCCACCCCTCAACACAGAAGGTTATAATTGCGGTCATCTGTATGAGGGATCATGGAGTATGGTGTAAGGATAAGCAAGCAGCTCTGGAATGAAATGAAGCAAACACTGGCTGGCAGCATAAAAACCATGCTGATGGCTGCAAGTTCATCTCTATCTTGAGCTCAGTTGAGCTCGTGATCCACGATGGCCTCTTGTTAACCTTCTCAACTGGCTGCCTTTGGGAATTCACTTGAAACAATCTCATAACTCGTTCTAAGGTGCTGGGTGACAAAAAAAAAGGTAGGAGTGGAAACATGAAAAAGCTTAAGCAACATAGTAAGGGAGATGGGGAGGAGGAAAGGAATTATCTTTTTTTTCTTTTTCTTTTTTTTTGTTTTTTTTTGCCATCAATTAAGGTCAGAGGCTGCAAGAGAAGATAAGCATTGGCAGTAGACTGCTTAAGTTGCACCAACAGGTACCCAGCAGAGCAAGGAGTGACCAGAGACATCCCATTCAGTTTTGGGGGCAAAACACAAGGGCATCAATGCAGGCAGATTGCATTTGGAAGCTCTAGAGCAATGTCAAAGAACAAGTTGAGTTACCATCACACTCAGGGCTCTGCCTTCTTGGGAGCAAGCAAATGGAAATCTTATTTCTTTCAGCTGCCACTACCCCAGGGTGGATCACAGGACTAAGACTGCAGCTGGCCCATGAAAAAGAAAAGCTGTTTCTCTTCTAAAAGCAGGTGTGCAATTGAGGCACAGCAAATGCCAAAAATGAGAGAATGAAGAGCAACAAAATTAAGTGGAATTATCTAATTTTATGTGGAAGTTTTCCACTGACTGCCTATTCCAATCTTAGCACGGGATTCTGAGGCTATTACATGGATCTCTTCAAAATCTGCTTACAGCCAAAATAGGTGGTCTGGGTCACATCATTAAGAGGACAGTGTGTACTTCTTAAAAAAAAAAGAGACCCTTTTTAATGCAAGGTCACCATCGTGGACCAGAGAGAAAATTTTTTGATCAGAGAAAACTGGGGAGATTGTGCTGATTTACACCTGGTACTCCCATAACCTCTAGACAAGGCTTTCCTCACCCTTTGGTGAACAGGATGACAATTTAGTGAGTAAATGCTTTCTGCTGCTACAGCAGAGAGGTTTGATAGCTCTATTAGCCCTGGCACAAAAGGTCACAAGGAACATGTACCCACCACAACCTGGTGCTTCGGGAGAGACCAACAGTGCAAAACAAAAAGAAAGATCCAAGAACGTCAGCCTCTCTCTTCTGAGGCAGGAACTTACAAGGACTACAGTTTTCTCCCACTTTTCATTACAAGACTTCACATATATATATATTTCAGACTCTCCTGCTGAGAACACAGATTAGCTTCTAGCACTAAATTTTCCATAAAACAGAGTTATAGTACAAGGTTACTGACAAATCCTGACATCAGAAGCCTGCAGTACTGCTATTCTGTTAGGCTTTTGTAGAAAGTGAGCAGAGATGAAGGGAGGAAAATAAAGTCTCTTCCCAACTTTTAAGTTTATTTCTGGAACCTTTAAAATGTGAAACACTCACTGAAGTTCCTTTCCTGGGCATACAGATAGCCCTGTGCCTTGGTACTGCTACAAACAAGAACGGCTTAAAACTGTAATACATTTGGGTTCAGTCAACGTTAGTTCTACTGTTCAATTTACTCCTCACAATAAATGCATTAAAGCTTATTACCACTGATAAAGCCTATCTTGTAAACCTCAGGGCACCACCTGGACAATTTTCCTGGTGAAATTTGACAGTGTCATGCAGTGCAGCAGGGTAACACCACGACGACGTATCAGTGATGCAGACACACCATTTTCATGCTTTCTGGTTCTGACCTCACAACTCTGAACAAAGCTCTAATGTTCAAATTCAGTGTGAGAATAAAAAGAGGGGAAAAAAAAAAAAAAGAGGGGGGTTGGAATAAAATCACACTACAGACAAAATATTATGTAAAACACTTCTTTCATTGGCTTCCCACAGTTGAATATTTCATTAAAAAGCCAAATGTTCAAAGACACAGACCGCTGAGTTTTAACTTCGATACAAGAAAAAAACTGATAGAGAATATAATAAAGAATAGAATGAGTGAGTGAATTATATACTCGGGAAGAGTTCTGTATTTTGCAGACAGCAGCCATGCACAACAAATCTGTTAAGACTTCCCTGAAGGAGTTAACAAGCAGGTGAATGATGTGAAATGGTCAGGGGTATGCACCGAGATGATGCAGTCCAAGTGCTCTTCCCAAATCCTTCAGCAAAGAGTCTCAAAAAGAGATTTTTTTTTTTTTAAAGGTAAGCTGTAGTGAGATAGAAAGAAAGGGCATCTTAAGGATCAACAACTGTCAAAAAGAAACAGATAAAATCAAATTAAATAATAAAAACTCATTTGCCATGATGACAGGAGGCTGATAACAAACCATCTGAGCAGCTGTATTGAGACCTGTATTAGTCCATATACCCATTAATGGTCTGAGGTGGGGAGGAAAGAGGTAAAGAAGTGACAAACTTCACTGAAAAAGTGAGTAAGATTAAGCACAGATAAAATTGCAACTGATGTGAAAGCTGCAGAAGAGTTTCAAGACACTGTGCTTGGACAGCAAAATGGCAGAGTAAATTAAATGTTAATAAATGCAAAACATTGCACTAAAAAAAACTCCACACCAGAGTACAACTGTCCACAAAGACTGACAGGCTCTGAATTAACTGTTCTAACATAGAAAAGAGATGTAGTCATTACAGACGGTTTTCTGGAAGCATCAGCTCAGCAGCAACCAAAAAAAAACCAACCCCAAAAAAAACCCAAGTAGAGCATTTCAGACCTTTTCAGGAAATATATCAACACTGAAAGGCAAAGTAACTGCTACAGAGAAAATTAAACTCATGGTTTACCTGCATCTTAAAAATGCATACACTTCTGTTATCCCATCCCTAAAAGAAAACGTGCACAGATGTGCAACTGGGATGGCTCAGAAAAGCAAAATTGTTTCTAGACAGTGTGTTCTTCTATGTTAACAACACATGAGAAGTAGAAATACACTGGGACTCTATAGCCTATTCCAATGACCCAGGACTGCTACACGTGACAGACAGCACACTGGGCTACCTGAGCCTTCTGTCTGACCCCACAAGTTGTTCCTAGTTAAAGATGCAGAGGTGTGGTGTTAAGGAACATGGTTTAGCACCAGTCTCAGCAGAGTTAAGTCAAAGACTGTGAGCAATCACATCATAAGGCAGGCTCTTTGTCTAGGACAACATCACAAGGAGCCCCCACCTCTCCTAGGACATGCTGGCTGTACAACGTGTCCAGCCTGCCTCCCTTCTTCCAATTCACACTTGTGCCATGGGATGTAAACCCTTCCTAACAGTGCAGCTGAAAATGCGAACACTAGTGAGGCACAACTGAAACATTGTTCTATTTCTGACTCAGCTGTAGTAACTGTAATATCCTCCACGTCAGCAATAAGGAGATTGTTAAATATGATACTGAAAATCGTTCACCTCTGACTGCACAAAGCTCTTTCAGGAATCACCTATTAACTGCAAACATCATTACTGTAACACTCCGGAATTAGTGAGTAGGTGTCCTTTAGTCTAAACCAATAAATACAATGCCCACCTTCAAAATTATTTTCCAAGCATGTAAGAGCACATAACACCAGCCTGCACTGTCACTGAGACACCAACTTGGGCAGAGGAATTTCAAAATACTTGTTGCTCAGCAGCCAAAGAGCTCCGTGGGGGATCAAAGAGAACAAGAAAAAAAGAATATCTAACAGATTTGTTTTTCAGACAACCCAATCGATGCATCAGATCTTCTATTCACACCTTCAGAAACCATCATCTGTTGGTAAGTAATTACTGCATGCCCGACTCCATTCCCTGTATTTTTGCTAACAGCAGTGGCAGTAGGATTGGTCTCTTCCCTATTAGCCAACTCAAATCTCTAACTTGCTCTCAAATATCTTATCCAGATATGTTATCTCCTTTTAAATATCAATGTTTGGCAAAGCATAAAATAATCAACCTATCAAAGCACTGTAACTTTATCATTACCCCTTCTCCCCCACCCCCTCCAGATTAATCATGTTTCACTACATGCAAGACAAAACCTTTTGTAGCACACTACTATACAGGCTCAGGCAACGATAGATTTCCCAGTGCCTATCCTGAAACAGTAACATAAGTAATGACTCCCTACCAAAAATGCTACTGCAAGCTCTGCGAACAGAACTGCAAAATAATTCAGTTACTCTGGACCAATGTGTAAGCAGAAAACTGAGCTGAAGTCTTGTAAGGGCTGTGATCCTTTGGTCTGATCGAAATAAAATTAAAAGTAGTTGAGTTAAATAAAGTAGATTCTCACTCTAGAGTTTCTTTTGGTTTCACTCTCAAAGAAGTCACGTACTCCAAAAGATGCAGTCTCAGTGTTGGAGTATCTGTAAACTTGATAACAAAGATCTGCTAAAAATCAAAGTTAATATTTTACCTTGAGTGTGACAGTAACAACAGACAAATAGCATAAGGTAGGAAAGCCATTTACATCCCATTTCACCCATAAAATAAGTTCCAGGAGGAGCAAGGCTGCCCATGCTGACACTCGTAAAAAAAAAAAAGTGTGTGCTTTCTGCATAAACCATTTTGCAACTCATATATATATATATATATAACAGAAAGGTCTGAAGGTAATTTTAAGCCATTGGCAAGACTCTCACGCCCCACACCACGGCTATGCATTTTGTACATAGACAGGGACGACTCAGTATAGCTCCAAGCTTCACTCCCCAAGTCTCCACTCTTTAGATCTCACGCTTGCAACGCTTTAAAAGGCAGAATAAAAGCTGGGGTTTGCAGCAACGCACAGCTTTGAAAGACTTCAAAAAGTTAGTGGAGCAAGACAAACTGCACAAGATTCTTCTAAAAGAAGTCAGGCTAGCAGCAGCCCAATAGCTCAAAAAGAGCTCTCATTTAATTAGCTATTTGCTATGTATAAGCGAGGCTGTAGGAAAGGCCCAGTGCTGCATCCTCATTTGTGCTTTGCTGTGATCCATACAGCAGCAATTCAGTCCTGAGCCAGCCAGAGCTCATTATCCAGCAGAGATGAAATCTCCTCAGGAGAGAGGTGTTTCTCTTGCCGTTAATAGCATCGGCTCGATATGGTTGCCCACCGCCTGCTCCTGGCAGAGCTGGTGTGACAAGGATACAGGCAGCTTGCGTACTGGCAAGAACCTGGCAGAGACAGGGTGGAAGCAAGAACGGAGACTGTTTCTAACAGGAGTGGAAATACTTCATAACCAGTTCTGCAGAGTGGGTAAGAAACTGAAAGTAAGCTCAGGGCTGACTTTGGTTTGGACTTGTTTTTACAAGCCAGCATAGAAGAATCTTCCCTGGGAGGCTGACCATGCTCCCTGGCTCACAGGCATCTCTAAATGATGCTCTCTCTGCTTGCTGAGTAGTACATTCCACATTTGCTAGTTGGTCAGATTTTCCTGTCTAAAAGAGGGTTAAGGTCCTGAGAATCACCTTCCACTGACCCTCAGCTCCTGCTATAAAAGAAGGCTTCCATTTATTTAGAAAATGCCTGGTGCAGACCTGGGTCATGTCCTTTGATCAATCAGGGGAGTGTGTTTGGAGCTTCACTCCACTCAAACTCCTCAAGCTACCAGAGCAAGCAGCTTGATCTGTTCTACCTACTAAAAGCCTCGGTAAATGGCACCTCATTGATTTAAGTGGTGTCAGAGCACAAATGTCCCCTGCTCTGAAGAACACAGCTCTGAAGCTGACCATGGCACCTGCTGGGTTGGTAGCAGACAGGGAACAAGCCAGGTCTCCAAAACACTGCCTTAATTCAATCCAACTGGAGGAACTTCCTATCACTGGGTTTTTTTTTTTCCCTTCATACTTNACAGTTCCAACTCCACTGCCATGTGCAGGGACACCCTACCCTAAATCAGGCTGGACAGAGCCTCATCCAGCCTGGCCGCAAACACCTCCAGGGATGTGCCCCAAACCACCCCCCTGGGCAACCCAATCTAGGGTCTCACCACTCTCATGCTGAAGAACTTCCTCCTCACATCCAATCTGAATCTCCCCACCTCCAGCTTTGCTCGAGAGAAGCAAATTTTCACTGAAGATACTGTCCCAACAGCATAAATTTTACTCTTTAACCAAATACCTTTCCCATCCTTAAAAAAGATTAAATAATTTTTTTTAAATTCAGGGACAATCTTTTCCTCAGCCTTTTACCCCAAAAAGACAGCAGGCCAGCCCTGTAGCCAGTGGCACAAGTGGCATAGTCAAGGAAGTCAATGGAGCTACGCTGATTTGTGACAGTGAAAGACCTGGCCCGGAGAAAAGTCATGTGGATTACTTGGTGCTTGAATTTCAACTAATTCAAGGGTTTGGTTTGGGGCTTGCTCTCTTCTGGTTTGTTTGTCTCGGAACATTTGGTAAATTTTCAGGAACTAAAGGTCGGCTCTCATGTTTCTCCCTAAATATTTAGGAAAAGCTCTGAATGTTTAAGAAGCGCTTGGATATACAAAAGACTTTTCAAGCATACTACTTCTTGGATTCGGACCCATCTTCTCCACCACAGCCACCTACTTTGCCATCTGAATTAGTCTATTAACCTAGAGACTGAGGCAGCTACTTTTGATCAAGAAGTGAAAAATGATAGCTTAGCTCTGAGCTTTAAAACAAGATGAGATGGGAAGAAAGAAAAAACGAAGCAGGGAGGGAGGCTTTGGGAGTGCTTTCCCCGCTGTCAGTCAGAGCGATGTGGCTTTAGCTGCTGGCATTTCTGGCTGCTTGTGCGATACGCTCTGTTCTCCCTCTGCTGAGCAATCCAAGCACTACAGAGAATAACGGAGCTGCCTTGAAGCAAGAGGTTCTTCAGACGTGTCAGTACTGCAAGGGAACAATCTTTATTTCTCAGGCCAGCACAAGAACGAAAGGAAATAAACACTACAGAGCCCATGCTCCCACCTCACCCATAGAAATGTGCACCAAGCCAGGCCACAGCTGCTAACCACCATACCTCGGTGAGTTGAGCAGGTCTCCCGAGCAATAACTGGGCTGGTGCCCCCATAATGCAGGTACCTGCTCACGTGTCAAAACCAGTACATCAGATGATGACCAAAGACAGCCATAGACAGGCAAACCTTCTGAGAAGGTAGGGAAGATTTTAACGAAATGGTTAACCCTGGCTGACACATTTCCAAAGAAGAAGTATGCCTGTGTTAATAGTAAAACCATTAACATTCCTCTGTTAATGGAAGAGAGGAAAATACTATACCAACATTTCAGCCACTGGGGTGATCCTAGCAGATCTTGGCTCATCCCAGCTGTGGACAGCATCTCCCTGGACATGGTTCCAGCACTGCTTTTATGCACTGACAGTAGTTCAGCAACACCCAACCTGACAAACCCCACTGTTCCGTTAAGACAAAGAGGAGCAATAATAGGAATATTGCCATAACCCAACACTACCAGCTTACCACTTCCTAATGCGGTAGATTGAGAGAGCTTTCTGTGTAGCACCGGATTCTTAAAGCCATCACAAAACTCAATAGTAAAAAAATAACAAAATCCCAGTGTACATTCTTTGGCTAAACTGAGTGGCGATGCTGAGATTTTACAAAGTTTTCACCTCTGTGAGGAACCAGTATCCTTCCTTGCCAAGCAGAGGGAGTTAGGTAAACCCCCCCAGTGCTCCACCTTTAGTGAAAAGGAAGACCCTCCATTTCTCAAAAAAAACCAAAACCAAAAGCAGCCCAAACATCCATTTCCACTAGGTCCATACAAACAAAACAGCAGCCACAATCATGTCCGAAATCAAGGGGGGCAATGGGGAAGAGAGAAAAGAAAAACAAAAACAGGGCTTGACACCAGAATGGCAACACTTCAGGTGTGACCCAGTGCCAGGTAGTGCAAATGGGATCCTTCTGGATCAGCTCAAAACAAATCAGATAGCAACTCACCCAGACTTGGCCTGTATTGAGCACAGCTGAGTGAGGCAGAAAGAAAGAAAGAGAAGAATTTACAGGTAAAATGCACAGGCACATGAGTCACATCTGTACCTGCCAGCCCTTGATCAGTGGGCTGCTGAGCAAAGCATCCCTTTGTTTCTTTACAATATTTAGCTCCACACTGTTTGTTTGTTTGGTTGGTTTTTTTTCAAACAAAACCACAAAAACAACTTTCCCATAGGATCAATCTCAAACCGAGGGAGCATAAAAAGTCCTTGAGATCTAAGAAATACTTAAAAAGAATTTGTGAAGTTCCTAATTTGATTTAGCAACCTACTGTCTCTCTCCCCCCAAGTTAACTGTTTTCAAACTACTCCAGGCATATTCAGCAAAAAGCACTTACTAAAATCAAGGAGAGAGAAGCTGTTGGCTGGAACGTTGCAGCTGAAACGAACATGACTCCTGTTCTCCACATCCAAAATTCAAACATTTTTAGTTACCTCATAAATCAAAGCATGTCGCTAAGCTACTCCTAAAGTGCTGTCTTGCCAAACCTCTAGAAAAGCATCAAGGCAGCTGTTAATTATTTTTTGACTGTCACTCAGGAAGCATTTCCTGGGTGAGGAACCATGAGCTGGTGCAGTACCTGCTTCTGCTACTCTTTTGGGGGTCGATGGTATCAAGGCATATCTGCTGGGAGGCCAAGACAAATGGACTCTGAGGGTGATGGTGTACGTGTGAGCTTTTAGACTGAAACACTTTCCACTTCAAGCACACTTGAGGGACTCAATGTAAACTGATAACAGAGCCTAATATGCTCACAAATGAAATAAAAGCAAGCGCAGACAACAGAGAAAGTTAATTTTTCACCTAGAGAGCTACAGTTCTAGAAGATTACTTTTGGAGGTTTTAATCGATGCAAGTGAATCTTTTATATTTTTTCTCCAGTATTCCCAAAACAAGTCAATACGACGCCAGCCCTTTCTCAGCATAGAGTGACCGCTTCCCAGCAAGCTCGAGTTACAGTCTTTATCAAAAGAACCAAAGAAACACATTATGATTTCAAAGAAAAATAGCAAGCAAGGAAACAGAAGCAGCAGGAGAACATTACAAGGCATGGTAGGCCTTCAGAGAAACTTTTTTTTTACTTCTTTTATTTCCGAGGATGATCAGAAGCACAGAAAAAGTAGCTAACCGCAGGTTGCTGCCGCACAAAAATACCCACAGCTACCCTGCAACTCAGGAACAGCAAAACCTATGAAGAAATGCACATCACCATTAGACACTGCCTAAAGGCATTTCCAGAACCAGCATCTCTTCTCCCGTGAGGGTAACACACCTACTTGTCCATCTGCTTCGCCACAGATGACACAAAGCTCTCTATGTTCAAGCTCTCTACATATACTCAAGCAACTTCTAGTGCCCCCACCTAATAACCCAGCACCCGCAGGATCTCTGCATGGGTATTTTGTCCACACACATCACCTTAAAGGGCAGCAGACCATGTTATGTAACATGCTTCTTATGTAATCATAAACACCCAAATAAATTCTGGCCCTGCCTGCCTAAAGGTGCGGATACAGACTCTCTCTCCCATGGCCAAACAATATGTAGACAAGGAGCTTTCTCAAGAGTGAATCAAATTACAATCCCACCTTCAGCTGCAGCCTGAATAGTTTGTTTCTCTAAGTATTAAATTTTTTTTAATAAGAAAAATAAAATTATCTCTATAACTTCCTCTTTGTAACGCTCAGTTTGAATTCACAAAACCAAAAAGAGCTGTCACTTCCTAACTATTAGAATAGCTTGTCTTGCTTAAAGCTTACAAGTTACCTGCAAAAGCAAAGAGGTGCTAAACGTCAGGGTCACCTAATCTCTAGTTCTTCAAACAAAGCGTTCGAAGTTTCCAGAAGGCACAATAAGGACTGGATCAACATCCTCAATGCACTCAGGCACTAGGATTTCAAGGGACAAAGGCAATTTTTTCAGTGACAACCAGAATGCGGCCATTACCTATGGTAATGGAAAGTTTTAGAAGCAAAGCTCCTGCACTCTTACTGAGAAGTAATGCTCTCTAAAAGAGCTTTTACTGTAAAGGATCCTGCCTGGCTTGTTTCAGAATGATGACTCTTATTTTTTTCCATTTATCAGCATAATTTTTCCCTCAATCTAGCATTCAAAACTACAGCTCTTCCTCAGGGAAAAAAAAAAATATTATTTTGAAACAGCAGAGTAGGTTGGTCAATAGATACACATCATCAGGAGAAGTCAATGGAATTCTGTTAATTCATGCCAAACGAAACATAACCAAGATTTCGCTCAACTGAGATGAAGCTGGGATGATTACGGTCATTTATAGCCGATGTCGCTCCTCACAGCACAGGGCACGACTGCTCATTCCCATGTCCATGTGTCACAGAGCAAATTACATCTGTTAGCAGGAGGAGGACTCAGCTCCACACACTTCTGTAGCAACGTCACTGGCTGACCTATTCTGCCCAGCACACAACTGAGAGTTGCTCATTCTTCTTTTCAATGAGGCACTATGCAAGTGTTGATTTAATGGTTCATTTATCAACCTCGCTGAATATTAAGCAATTCATTTTGACTTAATTTGGACAATTCAATTTCACCCATCCTTCCTCCGCTTGAAGAATGTGAATTGCTGTCTAGGGAAAGCCTGTTTTAAAAGTTGATTTAACAAGAAGTACTGGGCTCTATGGGCTTTATGCCCTCGCACAGTCTGATAGGTATTTCTGTCTGACTTTGCTGTTTGCTTTTTACATGTTACGCTTGAAACCGGCAAACGCCAAAGCAAAGCAAGAACATTCTTAACGCTACAACCCAAACCTTTCTGCGGGATTAGCTGCTCCCTAAGAAAACCACCAAAAAAAAAATCAAGTGTCTTGCCAATACAACCAACCAGGCTGTGGAATTCTGTAACACTTGGAGAAAGGCACTTCTCGTTGGAAATCCGTTACTTTTCCTTAGAAAGTTTTTGTTCCTGAATGCATTCTCCCAACAGGAGAAAAACAATAATCAATGCAGGCAAGCCTTAAACCTCAGCCTCCCGCCGAAACAGTGCCTCATTCATGTAAGTTTGCCCCCCTCCCCCCAACAGCTCCCACAGCGAAACACAAGCCCCGCTATGGAGCCGGGGTTCAGCCCGGCGCGGTCCAGCGAGACTCCCCAAGTCTCACCCACGACAGCGGCGTTGCGGGAGCGACCCGAAGGCAGGGGAAGATCCTTCGGAACAGCCGCTACACCTGTTGGTGACCCACCCTTGCCCCGCCTGCAGCCCTCGGTACCGCACAGCCGCATACCTTACCCACGCGGGCGCTCCCACAGCTTTTTTTTCTTTTTTTCCTTTTTTTTTTCTTTTTTTTTTTTTTTTTTTAAATTCCGCCAGCTTTTTCCCCGCTTTCACCTGCTGCTCCCGAGATGCCGGACTGGATCCCCTCTCCACAGCTCCCGCACACGTTTAACATTCAGCCCAGCAGCTCCGTCCTGCCGGCAGCCCCACAGAGCCCATGCCCCGGCAGGGCACTCCTGAAAGTCCCTTTCCACGGCCACGACAGCTTCGCCACCACCCCAGATACTCCACATACACACCTCCCTCCCAAAAGCTTAGCCGAGGCTCTGGAGTGTAAGGCAGCATCCTCCGCTGCCAAGAGCCACTTTTCCCTCCGGTAACGCACACACGGAGCCACCGCGCTGCGAGGGAAGGAAGCGCGGCGACAAGGCAAGCTGTACCCGGGCCGGCCGAGGAGTACCCGAAGGGCCGCGGCTCCCTACGAACGGCAGCTGCGTCCAGACCCCGAAACTCCATCAAGTCGGAGCGCGGGACTGGGCAGGGGCAGCGCCGCCCGGGCATTCCCGGCCGGGCATCCCCGCGGGTGGCTGGGCCCGTCGCGGCACTCACCTGTACGGCGGGGCGGGCTCGGGGCGCGGGCGGGCTCGGCCCCTCAGGAGATCATGCCGCCGGGGCCGCCGCGGCCGGGGGCGGGAGCGCGGGGCCGGCGGCGGAGCGGCTCCTCCGGCAGCGGG